>OU015499.1:30005681-30028181 GCA_907164885.2 Dolomedes plantarius | reverse complement strand
ATCAAAGAATTCGAATCAACTTGATTTATTCTTAATTACTTATTTTTTAATTTTATAAATTCTTTTAAAAAGTTTCGTATATTTTATTCTATGTACGGAAAATAAGGAATTCCGTATAGCACGATTCAGTCCACTATATTCTATAAAATATTAAATAAAATGAAAATAAATTTTAATGATAGAGCAGAATTGACGAATTATGACTCCTGAGGCAAGTTTTAAAAACGTCACCTTTGCAAATTTTTTGAGAGACTCTTTGAGTGAAGTAATGAATGTATCTCTATTAGAAAAAGTCCCTTTAACAGAATATCTGACATAAATCGAAAAATGTTTATTTATTTAAAAAACCACAAAAAATTCAAAAAAAAAATAAAGAACTTTTAAAAGGTAGTATAGTTACAGGAGTCGAGTTAGTAGAATTCTTAGAGCTACAACAACGTTTGGAAATATGCATTCAAAATTTAATTCTCATAATCTCAAGTTCAGGAGTTTATAAAAAAAAATAGTCTGGATATTCGCTTATATATGTATATTTTTATGAATTTCTTCATTTCTTATATTAATATTTTTTCGTTATTCGTTAAAATTTTCGTATTTTCCTTACGATAGGTCCCTAAAGGTGAGGCGCCTGAGGCGGTCTAACCTGTGCTCGGTAAGTCAGCATTGATCCCTATGAGGTGACAATACAACAACGACCAAGCCTTAATCAGGATTTGAACCTGATTAAATTCGAGTCGTGTAAGCTCACGACTCGAATCACTCTACCGTGTGGGAGGCAATTATATTCTATAAAATATTAAAGGAAATGAAAATAATTTTTAATCATAGAGTTATATCTGACGGATAAATAAGTAAATCAAAGAACTCTAATCAATTTGATTTATTCTTAATTCATTATTTTTTATTTTGTTAATACTTTGAACCAGTTTCGTACATTTTAGTCTATGTAAGGAAAATAAGGAATTCCGTATAGTGATTCAGTCCATTATGTTCTTAAAATATTAAATGAAATGAAAGAGTTAATTCTAATGATAGAGCAGAATTCGCGAAAAATTAAGTAAATCAAATAATTCGAATCAATTTGATTTATTCTCAATTCATTATTTTTTAATTTTATTAATTCTGTGAAAAAGTTTCGTAAATTTTATTCTATGTACGAAAAATAAGGAATTCCGTATAGCACGATTCAGTCCACTATATTGTATAAAATATTAAATAAAATTAAAGTAAATTTTAATGATAGAGCAGAATTGACGGAGAATTTAATAAATCAAAGATTTCGAATCAATTTGATTTATTCTTAATTCAATATGTTTTTATTTTATTAATTCTTCGTACCAGTATACTATATTCTTTTCTATATTCTTTTCTATATTCTTTTCTATATGCGGAATATACGGAATTCCGTATATACAACATTTCAGACCATTATCTATAAAATATTTCATAAAATGAAAGTAAATTTTAATGATAGAGCATAACTGAATCATAATTAGCTTGACGGATAGTTAAGTAAATTTACTGGTATCAATTTTATTCATTCTTAACTTATTATTTTTTTATCTTATTAATTTTTAGAACAAGTTCCGTATATATTTTTCAATGTACGGAAAATAAGGAATACCGTGTAGAACTTTCAAGTCCATCATATTTTATAAAACATTAAATAAAATGAAAATAAGTTTGTATGATAGAGTATAACTAATTCGCATTTATCTTGACGGATAATTAAGTTAATTAATGAATTCGAATTATTTTGATTCATTTTTTTAAAATTTTATTAATTCTCCTAACCAGTTCCGTTGGTAAATAGTGTGTAGTTTTGAGCGTCTAATTAAATTTTAACTACTGAGACCGAAAGCATTTCTTGGATCACCTTTAGCTGCGACTGAGTGCTGAAGGACTTAGCTGCGGAAACCAGTTAAACAACTTTCGCAGGATAAGATTTTCCTCTTCTAGACGTGCATTATCTCCGTCTTGCATTTCCGCTTTCTAGCCGAGCAGCTATAGACCTCGCGAAGGCTTTCTCATTATTTATGTCAATATTGTAAACGGATGTGACTCGCTTTGTCTTACGCGTTGCATTTACCTCTAGGGATTCCCGACTTTTGTCGTCTTAAATATCTTACTGGAGTTACTTTGATTTCAAATTAATTTATCCATACACCTTTGAAACGGCATTTCGATAAAAAAAAAATCGATATCCCACTGATTCAATAATATCAAAGCCTAATCTTCTATCCTTCTAATTCTGTTTGAATTATGAATCTAATTCTGTTTGAATTATTATTCTATTTATTTTCTATCTTATTTAAGAGCCGAGTAACAGCAATTTTAACAACAATTGTCAAAAAAATTTATAACCGGAAGTAGCTTTTTCTCAAAGAGAAATTTTTTCATCATTTCTCTTTAAGCAAAACATCCTACAGTAAAAAGTTATGCCTAGATTTTATCTTTCTAATAATATCAAAGCCTAATCTTTTATCCTTTTAATTCTGTTTGAATTATGTTTCTATCTTAATTAAGAGCCGAGTAACAGCAATTTTAACAATAGTTGTCAAAAAAATTTATAACCGGAAGTAGCTTTTTCTCAAAAAGACATTTTTTCATCATTTCTCTTTAAGCAAAACATCCTAGAGTAAAAAGTTATGTAGGAAATGCTTTAAAATTTTGAAGAGTTGCTCTTCAAATGTGCATAAAGGGAATAGACTACGCTCACCATCGTAGATACATTAGTTTTTTGTTTACATTGGTATGAATAGCAAATGACAATGAATCTTAAGCAATTCTTTTGTACATCAGCACTTAAGACTGCTGCTTACTAATCCTATTGGATTCGCTCACCTCAATGTTAATCTATGGAGAAAATGTGTCCAAGGTGTGCCGACTTGGTTTTAAAGTTTTAAAAAAATTGTGCTCCTTAATAGAGAAAGAAATTTTCCACCTTGGGGCATTTTCTCTTTTTAAAAATGCAAATAATATTTCAAATTTCAATTGTTTGTGGAAAAAAATCTAGTATAGTGTGTCTTAAATGCTCATCAATTCTTTTGGTGAACGAAATTTATAATTACAAATGAATCCTGTTGCAAGGTGCAGAAAAGTTCACGCTATCTGAAAATACCATTTTTATTGGATTACCGACCTTTATGAATTTGTAAATAGTAGACACAATTTCTCCATAGGTTAACACTGAGGTGAGCGAATCCAATATGGTTAGTACACAGCAGCCTTAAACTACTAAAGCTTCTGAGATAAACAAAATATTACCTCGAGAATACTTTATTCCCTAGTGAAAGTTTTGTCTTCATTCTCCAATTTATAAAATGATAATATATTTGTTATTTTTGAGTTATGTTTTGCAGAAATGTGAAATTTGCTCTCAATTTTTCCAGTTTTTCCTCTAGAAAAAAATATTTTAATGTAACAGCTCAATTTTTCATACATTTTTCCTAATTTTAAATTGCTTTCACTATAAAAATTAGATTTAAAAAACTAAATATTTCTAATTTTTTAAAAATTTGTATAGTTCAGGAACATGTTAAATTTAATTTCAAATAAATACTTACTTCATTGTTGATTTTATTTATTAATTGAAAGATATAAGTAACAAAAACCTCATTAGGATATAGTCATACAGTTTCAAAAATAGCCATAGGTTTCAGTAAAGTATTACACTAGAGGACTACGACAGAAATCGCTAAAAAGAGTTTTATTTTATTAATGTGAGACTTGAGATGGATGCTTAGAACAAATGTTTGATATCAAATATTAAATCAAAGTAGAATATATTTCAAGAACATGTTACATTTAACTTCAATTAAATACAGAGTCCATTGCTGATTTTATTCATTTATTGAAAGAGATAAACAATAAACACTAAAACAGGATATATTGAAACCGCTTCAAAAATAACCATGAGTTTCAGTATAGCCTTATACTAGAGGACTACAACAGAAATCGGTAAAAAGAGTTTTGTTTTATTAATGCTAGACTTGAGATGGATGCTTAGAGACCAAATGTTTGATATCAAATATTAAATAAAAGTAGAATATATTTCAAGAACATGTTACATTTAAGTTGAATTAAATGCTGACTCCATTGCTTATTTTATTCATTTATTGAAAGATATAAACAACAAACACTAAAATAGGATATATTGAAACCGTTTCAAACATAACCATGGATTTCAAAATTCAGTATAGCATTACACTAGAGGACTACAACAGAAATCGGTAAAAAGAGTTTTGTTTTATTAATGCTAGACTTGAGATGGATGCTTAGAGACCAAATGTTTGATATCAAATATTAAATCAAAGTAGAATATATTTCAAGAACATGTTACATTTAAGTTGAATTAAATGCTGACTCCATTGCTTATTTTATTCATTTATTGAAAGATATAAACAACAAACACTAAAATAGGTTATATTGAAGCCGTTTCAAAAATAACCATGAGTTTCAGTAGAGCATTACACTAGAGCGGTGCTCCCCAACCTTTTAATCGCCGCGGACCGGTCAACGTTTGATAATTTTACCGCGGCCCGCTGAGGGGGCTATGACTGCAATTTTAATTCATAATTTTGAAATGTTTAATAAACAACAAACTTATTTAAAATAGTTACAAGATTTCTTCTGTTACAAAGGTATAAATTAGCACAAACCCGACAAAGTCGCACTAACCCGAAAGAAATACACCACAGTAAATAAAATGGAAATAATTTAATGTTCCTTGGGCGGCCCGGTACCATTTGATCCACGAACCGGTACCGGTTAGCGGCCCGGGGGTTGGAAACCACTGCACTAGAGGACTACAACAGAAATCGGTAAAAGAGTTTTGTTTTATTAATGCTAGACTTGAGATGGATGTTTAGAGACCAAATGTTTGATATCAAATATTAAATCGAAGTAGAATATGTTTCAAGAACATATTACATTTAAGTTCAATTAAATACTGACTCCATTACTGATTTTATTCATTTATTGAAAGATATAAACAACAAACACTAAAATAGGATATATTGAAACCGTTTCAAAAATAACCATGGGTTTCAAAATTCAGTATAGCATTACACTAGAGGACTACAACAGAAATCGGTAAAAAGAGTTTTGTTTTATTAATGCTAGACTTGAGATGGATGCTCAGAGCACAAATGTCTGATATGCCTGACAGTTGTGGGCGTGACGGTAGCCAATCCATCCTAAGGAAAGAGTGCATCGATTTGTGCCACAATCTGCCGGGCGGGAGAGTCATTAATTCAACTTAATATTTATTTTAAGTGGGCCATACTGATATTTTTATTGTTGTCGTTTATCCAAAAGAAAAAAAATCTTGCGACACCCTTGGCCGATCTCACGGCACCCTAAATTGCCACAACACACTTGTTGGAAATAATTGTTCTACTAGATAAACTTAAATCAAGACATTAAGAAATAAATGAAAGTGAACTAAAACTTCTGTTTGCAAGGTTTAAGAATAGACTGAAAGCTTGGCAAAGCAAAAAACTTAAAATTATAAGACAAAATAAACATTTTCTCATGTGAGCCAGGTTATTCCAAGAGTTTAGTGATTAGTGCAACCAGAATCTATTTTAAGAAGGGACGGGGGGATGGGTTCAATTTAACCTTCTTGATTTCACTAAATTTTAAATTATTTGTTTTATTTATACAGATTGACCCGATGCATTAACAATAAAGCACGAAAGAGTTTGCATTACATTCGTGACGATTATTCCTAAATTTAGTCTATATTTTATATATTTTTGGATTTCTTGGAGTATTTCTTTAGACTTCGAATAAAAATGTTCCTCCTACTGGACTTCTATGGACACTGATGATCGAAAAACTACATTATGTGATTCAAATAATGTAGTTTTTTTATCATCAGTGTCCATAGAAGTTCAGAAGGAGGAACATTGTTATTCGACGTCTAAAGAAAAAATAGTTTTTTTATCATCAGTGTCCATAGAAGTTCAATAGGAGGAACATTTTTGTTCGACGTCTAAAGAAAATTTAGTTTTTTAATCATCAGTGTCTATAGAAGTTCAGTAGGAGGAACATTGTTATTTGACGTCTAAAGAAAATGTAGTTTTTTGATCATCAGTGCCCATAGAAATTCAGAAGGAGGAACATTTTTGTTCGACGTCTAAAGAAAATGTAGTTTTTTGATCATCAGTATCCATAGAAGTTCAGAAGGAGGAACATTGTTATTCGAAGTCTAAATAAAATGTAGTTTTTTGATCATCAGTGTACATAGAAGTTCAGAAGGAGGAACACTGTCATTCGAAGTCTAAATAAAATGTAGGTTTTTGATCATCAGTGTCCATAGAAGTTCAGAAGGAGGAACATTTTTATTCGACGTCTAAAGGAATACTCCAAGAAATCCAAAAATATATAAAAGATAGACTAAATTTAGGAATAATTGTCAACTGATTCACGAATGTAATGCAAATTCTTTCGTGCTTTATTGTTAATGCATCTGTTCAATTTGTATAAAGCATGCAGAAAACTAGGTACCTCGTTCATTTCTCGCATCATAAAGAAATTGAACCATTGCGTTTTTACTAGGCGTGACGTCACCTATCGCTTAGCTGCCCCAAGCTGTGGAAAATTTTCATCTTAATCAATCTTGCGTCTCAGAATTTTTCCAGAACATTCTGAAAATCCTGTAACTCCGCCTATAGCAATGGCTCTAATTAATTGTGAGTTGGTTCATCGTTTCCTAATATGAAATAAGTCAGTAAAAATTGGGGAGAGGGGGTCCCGTTTCTGGAAAGTGAACACTTTGAAAAGTGTACGCTTACATAAAACATTAAATTGTTTTCATAAATTACTTATGGAAACGCATAAAAAGGCTTATAAAATTTAACAAGTATCATACAATCATAATCACATTTCTAGGAAATCAATGAGATGGTCGCGTTTGTTTACCTTTGTACAGTTCATCAATGACTAGTGTGCTAGTTCAGGGAGCGGAGGGGAATTGATGTCAATCAACTCAGAAACTCTGCTTAGATGTTCAGAATTCAATTCTTTTCGGTTATAGTACGTTCTTCTCTACAAGAGTTTTGCTCTAGATACAGTTCGTCAACTTACAGTCTCTCTCAAACAGTTTTGATGAAATCCTTTGACGAAATATCACACTGATAATAAGCAGCTCATAGCTGTGCGTTAGAAACAGCCTGTGCCTAACATGGGCGACCACACACTTCAGTTACGTCGAAACGCGTCTGTTCACAATGGAAACGCAACGGTCATGGGATAAACTGACGTAGTTAATCGGCCAGTTTCTCGCTGTCCATACTGATCACTTGCACTCTTCTGTCTATCTCCTGGCGTGAGACGTCATTCTGATGAGAACTGCAACGGCATAGGAAATCCAGACCAGAATTTGCGTAAAGGATGGTAATGGAATAATTCAAGGAAGAAAAAAAGTTCCACATGCGGCCGGGCATTATCTTGTTGAAAAGTAAGCCCGGTTGAAGTGTCGCAAGAAGAACGGCAACAAACGGGTTGCAGAATATCGTCTACGTACGGCTGTGCTGTAAGTGTGTCACTTATGATTACAAAAGGGATCCGGCTATGAGGCGAAATGGCACCCCCAGACCATAACGCCCTGTTGTGGGCCTTTGTGGAGTGCGATAGTAAGGGCAAGATCTCGATGCTGCCCTGAACTTTTTTTCTAGACACGTCTTCGGTGGTCGTCAGGACACAGCTGGATACAGAACTCGACACTAAAGACTATATGTACCCTGTCAGCACAGTTCCAGGTTTATCGAGTTAAGCACCACTGAAATCGGACTTGACAGTGTACAGGATTGAGAGTCAAGCGGCGTAGCAGTCGGCGCGAGCGTAAATTCTGCTCTCTCAGTCGTCTGTCAATGGTCATGTCGAAGAACACTTATTAGTCCGGTCGCTTAACTAAATTACCGTTACCTGGCGGATAAAAGCACCAAATTTGGTATGAAGGTACCTTAGGGTATTCTAATAAATGTTAGCCTAGGAGCCCTCTGGAATTTCTAAAAATTTTCATGTACGGCACTAAAGTCCAAAATGGCCGACAAATACGACAAAATATCACTTTTAACACAATCTATTTTACAGTTAATTTTCAATTACAGTTTTAAGCCAACTAAGTACACTACCTAACTTAGGATAGTCTACATATTAAATAAAATGCAATAAAATATATCCAAATCATTTATTACAGTAATTTATAAGTACAAATATAACGCTAATAAGTGTTCCCAAAACAACAACAAAAAATTCATAGCTATTCATTCAATGGAATTCAGTATGCAGCAGTTATAATAAATTACACTTGCAAATTACACTTGCACTTACAAAGTGGTGAGCAGTCCAGAGTAGCTTTCCCACATTTGCAGTTGTTGCAGTCTCCTTTGCAGGAACATTTAATCAATCTCCTGCATGATCGGGAAACCTCTGGAATTGTCATCCAAACTGGTACCCATGACCCTTAAACCTTATTCCAAGCAAAATCCTGCGGAGAAGGAATCACTTGCTGTGTTTGTGTGCTGGTCGTCCAAATACCTGCTTGATAAACTGCCCTTCGGATATGTTGTAGAAGAGCATCCTCAGTCGGTGAAAGTTTGTCCATTGCTCGATTCTTCTGACAGAAAAGCTCCTTTCTTATCTGGTTGATACTGCTCAGAGGAGTGGTTTTATCATATAGAACAACAGTCAGTCGTTCCAGCTTCTTGAAGTGTTCAGAGTCAGCTTGCAGCAGTTAGAATTGATGAGTGGTCAAATACACATATGTATCAGGGATGTCTTGAAATGATTGTCATGATTCCCAAATGGACTTCTTACTCTTACCTTTGAAGGCGGAGGTTGTATCGCAATCAGAGTATGAGTGAATCACAGGTAGTGCTCGTGATTTCGGCTCCCCCAGGCTTGTACAGATGGCGTTGATGTGGTAAAATCTGTAATGCTTGCCCATGCCAAAGGCCACCCAGATTTCAAATCTCGAGAAGGTGGAATTGTAATGGGTGTTTGGCTCTCCCCAGGTTCTGTATTTCTAGGCAACTGGAAAAGACTGATTCCAGTCCCATAGAATGAGGATAATGATGTAGTTGAGCTTGGGTTGTGGTCTATATTGTCAAGGGCACCAACAGTAAACAACCCTTTACGGAGACAAGCAGGAGACACCACTCCATTTTCTTCAACGCGTTCACAGGAAGAAGTGCCTATCCAGTCTTCAATCTCTAGAATCCTGTCATATGAAATACAAATGCCCATGTGACATAACTTCTGGATGAGTTTCCTACTTCTGGTAGCTGCATGAACATTGATGCCGACATAGATCGGGAAGGGAGGCTCACGTTCCTTACTGTGTCGTGTCTTCAGAGTAGTATGAGACATCGTTTTCATCCTGAGTTGTAAACGATGCACTGACCAATGGTTAAACATGCCTGAGAGTCACGTTTGTTTTGATCTTGCAAGTTTGAACCTTTTAACATCATAGAAACAAGCGACTTAAAACTCGCAGGCAGTGAGTTTTCTTGGCATTGTGCTGGGAAGCAGCCACTAAATTTGAAACCTTGGTGATTCATGATATCTTTTCTGACTATTGCTGCTGCTTTGGCCAGGATAACAGCATCTTCTGAGAAGTCTCGAATCTTCAGAGCTTCCCTCAATATATTTCTCATACCTTCATTGAATATGATTCCAGTGTGTCTCCCATCAAACTGCTCTTGGGCTTTTCTGGGAAATGCTCTAGCAATTGATTCTTCAGTCTTGTCTTGTTGATTTGTTTCTTGATGCGCAGTTCCTCAAGACGATTTATATACATAGAGTGGATCTCAGATATTTTGAAATGGAGAATACCAGACTTCACTGATGTACTAATGTAACTGGTAAGTTCTACGAATGATCGACACTCATTCATTTTCTCATCTGTGTTTTCTTCTTTAAGGCTTGCCTTACGAGTGAGGCTTCTGTAGCGATTTCTAAGCTGGACCAAACATTCAAGATGGTATTTTGCCTCCATTGCTATAAGATCTCCAATTATTCTTGTCATGAGGTATGTGTCATTGATCTGTGTGATCATGGATCGAATATTGCTGTCGGTATCAAATGTTGAAACTTCATGGAGTGGACCGATTTTGCCCTTTTCCCAAAACAAGCAACATTGTATCTCCAATGCTACGCGTTTACTAGGAAGTTTCTTTTGACCGACACCAGTTTGTTTTCTCTTGATAGCCTTTGCCAGCTTCGAATTATTAAACTTCAGATGACAAGATTTGTGCCATGAAGCGGAATGAGAAGCAAAGTTTGTAGCAGTTTCATTAATTCGAAAGACAGTTCAACTGGGAGAGCATCAATGCTGCGGAACTGATCTACATTCTTAAGGAATGTTGTGTAGGCATCTGTTTTTCACTACTTGTCCCTAGGGTCAGTAAAGGACATTTCAAGCTTTCATTAGTGTCATGCTGGCAAATCACGCATCGATCCCAGTTCACATCCATGTTAAATTATCCTGGAAAAAATAATGGCAATATAATTAAAATTTAGTCTGTGAGAAACACTACATAAACAGGTACGAAATCCACGATGGTCAACATATGCAACACAACATCACGAATCCCATTTTTTATGGTTTTTGCAGTAGTGGTGCCTCGGAGAGAAAAAGTCACATGTGATATTTGGTCGTAGTCGGCCATTTTGGATTTTAGCACTGTACGTGAAAATTTTTAGAAATTTCAGAGGGCTCCTAGGCTAACTTTTATTAGTACACTCTAAGGTACCTCCATATCAAACTTGGTGCTTTTATCCACCATGTAACGGTAATCTTAAAATATAGCCCTAAGCTACCGGACTATATGTGCGGAAAAGAAAAGACAAAACCTTTGTGCTCGGGGAATAAACAGTAAATCTAACGCAAATAAAGCACAAATAGTAGTAAGGTACAATTTTGCATACGGCCGTTTCGAAGCTGCAAACGCTTAGTTTTCGGCATTTTGTGCCCCTAAGTTCTTTGCACTGATGAAGAAGCTCCTTTGCAGCTTCGAAACGGCCGTATGCAAAATTGCACTGTAATGATGCGCCTTCAATTTTAAGAAGAAAATTAAATGTAGAAAGAATTTAAAATCAAAGGCTTGCTTCATTACATTGATTTCGGATAAGAGAGTAGGAGTGCGGTCTACATGGGAGGTCTCGAAGATGATAGACTAAGATAGCAAGTTAGGCGCCGGTTGCGACGTTAAATTAGAATGCCCTTTTGTACTGAATATATGAGAGCGGCGTAAGTGATCGATGTGGGGGGCCATCGGCGGCGTAGAAGATGACGTAACAGGAGTCAAGAGGGAAAAGCGTTAGAGTTTTGTCGGGGCGAGCTTGCTCGATCCTACGTTCCTATTTGAAGGGGACCCGACTTCCGAGGCATAAGGACAACCGGTCGACATAGTTCCCGGACCTTACTCGCAGGATCCAAGAAAATATCGAGCACCGGATCCAGAAGAGAGCGGCTAGACTTCACCGTATTCCGGAGACCAAATACGGAAGGCATAAGGAAGAAACAGTGACGTTCCTGTGAAGCAAGACCCCCCAATTTCCAGACAACAGCGAGCTGAGATTCCAGGAAGTGAAGGTGCGATTCGGAGGGAGAGAACCGCATCCCTGCTGTTTCGATGATTATCCTGCCCCTGCGAAATAGAGTGAGTGAAATATAATTTTTGATACATTCAGTCCCTGGTCTTTTAAAATTTAATGCTTGAGTGTGGAAAAGGAAATTTAGGGTTATAGATAAATAAATGTGTATGAGTAGTTTTCTTCGTATGCTCCCTGCACCTCGTAAAGTAGTAGGTAAACGATAAAATGTAAAGAATGATGATATGAACATAAACGATTTTTTAAAAATAAACTGTAAATAATATGTAATTGTAAATAAACTATAATTTTTGTGTTAAAGAAAACTTGCTTTCGTCAATGAGTTGATT
The DNA here is from genome assembly GCA_907164885.2 of Dolomedes plantarius. Taxonomy (NCBI): domain Eukaryota; kingdom Metazoa; phylum Arthropoda; class Arachnida; order Araneae; family Dolomedidae; genus Dolomedes; species Dolomedes plantarius. The sequence goes on along the minus strand of OU015499.1, from coordinate 30,016,227 downwards.
TCTGTTTTTTTTTTTTTTTTTGAAGAAAGTTTGTAGGTTAAGCTTTTATAATTTGTTCGTAGGCCAATCATGTCCAGAGCTTGGAGTGTTATTCAACCAAATACCTAAACACAACGCACCCAACTACCCTTTTGATGACATAAAATGTACTACCACAAATAAAATACGAATTCACGCCCAAATCAAATAAAGTCAGGACAGGTCCTATACGACATGCACCTTACTGCTATTTGTGCTTTATTTACGTTGGATTTCCTGTTTACTTATGTGTGGGTCACACATCGCATGGTTGATAACGACGAATCCGGTGCTGTGACATTGATCTGACAATCGCTCTGTTTTTCAGTTCTGTCGTGGCCCTAGGTCGATCGCTGTCATCTTGACGCTTAAAAATGCCGTTGTTGACCCACTCTTACCAGCATCGTCTAATAGCTGCATCGATTCGATCCAGACGTAGAGCGATTCTTCGATTTACCCAACTAACTTCATTCAATCCGATGACACGACCTTTTACAAACTCTGAGGTATGCTTGTAATGAGCAAGAATCCTTCGTCAAGGCATTGTTACAGTCAATGTAAGATAGCCGCAGTCGAAATGCAGTAGAAATTTTGAACATCAGATCGAGAATCGCACTTAATATACACTTGATGGATGTGCAGTTCTGATGTGCTGGAGCTCCCGCTCTTCATTCGTTGGACACAAAATTTTAATCATTTGCCTTTTCGGTTGAAAAATCTTTGCATAAGAAATGTCACCGCAATCGGACAACTGCTTCTGAGTGCGTCGATTTTTTTTTTTGTTGTAGAGCGTACATTTTACTATGTCATGATTTTCATATTCCCTACCAATAGCCTCAATTAAATAAAGTATTAAATCCAATAATATTCTGAATGAAGAAAATATTGTAAGAGTTATCGAAAGGGCTCTTTCGCAATATACGGTTCACCGGGTTCTGAATTTTCCTAAAAGAGCGATATCGTCGCCAAATGCGCTGCTTCGTTTTCTGTTAACCTCATTTTATTCTAATTTCCCAATTTCTATTTTTTAATTATTTTTTGTCTATTTGAATAATCGTTTCTAACTGGTTGTTTTTGTTATAATGCTATAGAGTATGGCAGTAATTTAGGAAGCGTATTAAATATTTACAGTTTATTCAATAACAGTAATAGAATGAAGATACATCTCTACGTGAGACTTTTCACAGTACAATAGAAAGGATATGGACTAAAACATGATAAAAAAATAACAGAATCAAAACAAATCAATATAACACTTATTTCACATAAGATATATATAGGACAAATAAAGCTAATAAGCTTTGAAGTGATTGGTTCACAAAAGAAAAAGGAAAATTTGAATACACATAGCAAAAGTCGAAAAGGTAAAAAGATAGGAACTATCCCAGATGGTTTAATCAGTCTCTGAAATCAACAGTTTTCAAGCCCTTCGAATAAGCTCTGATTTTTCGAATTTCTTCTCACTTTCTGTGCAGTTCCGCTTCCTGAATGACTTCGTTCCTCCGGCGCTTTAAATGGCCGAAAAAAATGAATTTGTCGAGTTTTTTTTTCTCTTCGTTTGGATGCAAGGGATAAGAAGAGTGCTTTGGATTTTTGTATGGATGTATGGTTAATTTCGAAATCATACGAACGTCATCTTCATGCCAATAGTGACATTGGCGCGAAGAAGATGACGGGAAAAAGTCGCCAAACGTAGTTGGACAGTGTATTGGGAACTAACTAATTTTATTTTTTTTCAATCCATTTGGTTGCTAGAATACAAGTCAGTGCAGATTACATTTTCGTTCTGAGCGTTCTCATCTTATTCATCCAATAGCCGTTAAAGCATTTTCACCCGTGTATATCATGCCAATATTTTATTTATCATTAATTTATTATTATTGTAGAAGGTCGTTCGCACTTTATGGAAACGATTTTAATAGTTAAGTTTTATGTATAAATGCCGTATTTTTTGCAGCGATTTGCTTCTATCTGATAGCCGTGGTTCTTGACAATAGCTCTAGCTCGAATTTTCTATGAAAGTAAACTTTTTCTTAGTACTGTTATGTCAATTTTACCCCATTCCTCTTGAACCGTTTTCCAAAGTCCGTTCAATGTTCTTGGCTCGTTTCCTAAGGCTCGTTTTAATAAACCGAAAGCGCAAAAGTCCATTGGAGAAGCGTCAGGTGATTTTACAGGTATTTCATTATATGGGATACACTATATTCCTGTTCTGATTATTTCTTTGCTAAATAAGTGGCAGTTGATTTGGACGTGTGGCAGCATTTATGCCTAAAACTTAACTATCAAAATCGTCTCCATAAAGTGCGAACAACCTTCTTCAAAAATTGGTTCTAAAATATTCTGCTGATAGTAGAGTGCATTAATTTTGGCTTTACTTGAGACTTTTTTTTATTTTTAATTTGCCGTTGTAACAAAATCCGTCAACTATAATGAACCCCTTTGGGAACTTTTCTGTACACTGACGAAGCCATTTTGTACGGTCATTCCCGTCAGTTGAGAAACAGAAAATTGATCTTTTTTTATTACAGTCACTTAAATACACCTATGCCTCATCGAGTGTTACTAAAAATTTACATTCTTCAGAGGTTTATTAAAACGAACCTCAGGAAAACGGCATCCAAGAACACTGAACGGACTTTGGAAAACAGTCCAAGAGGAATGGGGTAAAATTGACATGACAGTACTAAGAAAAGTTTGCTTTCACGGAAAATTCGAGATAGAACTATTGTCAAGAACCATGGATATCAGACAGATGCAAATCACCGCAAAAAATACAGCATTTATGCATAAAACTTAACTATCAAAATGGTTTCCATAAAGTGCGAACGACCTTCTGTATTTATTAATTTATATTTTTCCATTATTATTAATAATTACATTATTATTAATAATTATGAGCGTGATGTAATTATGTAAACGATAAATTATAATTTTTCATAAGTATAATAGAGTGATTCCAAGAAAAGATATTTTTATCGAGAAATATCCCTAAAAATCGATCTTGTGGGATCTAGTGGATCCATAACGTTCAATATTTCAAAATAGAATTGTAAGCTGGTAACAGGGTCGCCGGAAGATTAAAAACGCATTTTTTTTGTCACTGGTATAGCTTGACTTGTATTGTCTTATTTTTTAATTCTTAGCGCTATTAAGGCTGCTGTGTACTATCCCTATTCGATTCGCCCACCTCAATGTTAACCTATGGAGAAAATGTGTCTACCAATTTCAGCTGCATAAATGCTGGTAATCAAACAAAAAATGGTATTTTCAGATAGCCTGAACTTTTCTGCACCTTGCAATAGGATTCATTTTATAAATTTCGTCCCTCAAAGGAATTTAGGAGCGTTGAAAACACACTATACCAGATTTTTTCCCACGAATAATTTAAATTTTAAAATATTATTTGCATTTTTATTAAAAAGCGAAAAATGCATTTTTATTAGAAAACGGAAAATTTCTTTCTCTATTACAGTTTACAATTTTAAATAAAATTTCAGGTAGTCTCTTCTAACGAAATTACCGCGGGTTATTAACGTAGGATTACTTATCGTTGCTTACCTCTTTTGTATGTACACTGCTGGCCACCCAAATTGCAACACCAAGAAAGACAAGAGATATCACAACAAAATTTATTTTGTAGATAACATGTTGACCAAGTATCAAATGATTAAATTTATAGACTTCTGTGAAGTGTGGTTCCTGCCAAAATCAGTAGCCAGAGTAGCCGCCATTGTTGGAGATCACCACTGCCACACGCCTCGGCATTGATTCAAAGAGACTTTGGATGAGTTCGTGGGGTACAGCAAACCAAGCAGCTTCCACACGTTGCCAAAGTTGATCTGCTGTGGCAGCTGGGGATGGAATCTGGGTCAATCGTAGAGCAACCATGGACCAAATGTTTTCTATCAGCGAAAGATCCGGAGAGCGAGGCGGCCAGGGAAGCAATTCAATCTGGCGATTGACGAAGAACCGTTGGACAATACGTGCCACGTGTGGTCGCGCATTATCCTGTTGAAATATGGCCGTGGGCAAGCCCTGAAGGTAAGGACGGACAACTGGCTCCAACACCTCGGAGATGTAGCGCTGGCTGTTTAAAGTACCGGCAATGCGTACTAGAGGTGTGCGAGAGTGATATCCAATACCGCCCCATACCATAATACCCGGTGCAGGACCAGTGTGACGGTGCATAACGCAGCTGTTCAGCATTCTCTCTTCACGGTGTCTCCAGACTCGAATGCGACCATCGTGGTGTTGCAGACAGAAGCGTGACTCGTCAGTAAAGACAATTTCATTCCATTCTGCCGTCCACATCCTTCTGTCATCGCACCATTGGCGGCGGAGACGTCTGTGGTTCTGCGTCAAGCGTAGACAAAGCAATGGACGTCTTGCGGACAGACCACTCTGCTGTAAACGGCGTCGAATGGTACGCGCAGACACTGAATGATGCGTTACAGACTGCATGTGCTGTGCTATGGTTCGTGATGTGACTGAGCGATCCGTCACTGCCATGCGCACAATTTGCCTGTCATCACGTGAAGTGGTGCGCTGAGGTGGATGCGATCGAACACGCCGGTCCGCCGTACCCTCCTGCATCCAACGATCACATATCCGCATTACAGTTGTTTGGTTTCGTCCAACACGACTACCGATTTCCCTGAAAGATAATCCACAATCTCGGTAGGCCACTATCCTTCCTCTGTCGAACTCGGATACTTGATCAAAAGATGATCGCTGTTTTCGACGAGGCATAATTGATCGTTTTTTTGAAAAAACCACAAGAAAAACACAATTGCCGAACTTGAAATCGTCGAAATCTCCAAGCCTTACATAGCGCTTTGAATGTGCGCCTGCGCTGAAATTCTAATCATTTGCATATCTCACCTCCGCTAATGCATGATGTAAATTTCATGTTATTTGCATGTTTCCTTCAGGGTGTTGCATTTACAGTGGCCAGCAGTGTATATATGTATGTATGTGTTATGTATATGTATATATATATATATATATATATGTGTGTATGTATGTCAAAATTTTGACGCATTTTGGTACTTTTCTGTTTTATTGTTTACTGCTTGTCCAAGCGACACAGAGTGGTTTTGACGCACTGCCCAAATTATAACTCGCGAGGTACGGAGGGATGGTTTTAGTGTTTTAAAATTTGCTTTCCGGAGTACCGTTATGGAGGAACGTAATCCTACGTTAAAAATACCCATTAAATCCAAGTCGGCAAGCCTTGGACATATTTACTCCATAGGTTAACATTGAGGTAAGCGAATCCTATGGGTAGCATGTGGTCCTGCTAATACACAGCAGCCTTAAGTCAAAGCCTTAAGTAATAAAAGAGCCTTAGTGAAGCCTTAAGTAATAAAAGATATTTAAAATCCTTGGAAGATATTCGAGCGTAGTTTTTTTTTTTTACTAACCACTAATTTCTTAGGCTAGTTTTTAAAACTGCGGTAAATAGTGTTTTCCTAAATTTCTCATTAGGGTAACGCCATTTGGCGAAGTTTAAGCATTTTTCTCCAAACGGCATTTCGCTAAACATCGCTCTTTCAGTGAATAAAAATTTGACTTCCAGAACTAAAATGTCTAACGTTTCGAACCTTGGGAGCCAAACATTATAGTTATGAAACTTCTGTCGATATTTTTCCTGTTCTCTCCCTACCTGCGGGTCCCATAGAATGAAGTTATAAAGCGTGACCAAACTTTCTCACTTTCGCAGAACATTCGCGATAAACTGATCGGACAACTTCAATCTAGCCTTTGGTAAGTTTGCTAATGTTAACACTGCAAAATAGTAATCTGTCAAAATTGAGAAATCATTTTGCTTTGTAATTCTTGCCTGAGGACATCTTTATTGCAAAATAAATTTATACTTTTCAGTGAAGAGGTAAAATATGTTGATATTCATAACATAAGAATCAACAAAACAGAATAGATTTCGTTAGTGGAATTTTAAGTTGTAGTTCCGATGAGTACCCGTGTGGCAATTTTTTAGCCTTCCACTAACATTTGACGAATTATTTAATAAAATAAAGAATCTTTCAGTCGTCCTTAAAACAAAAATAGAATTCAAAGTTTACCAGAATCGGAGGAAAAGGACTCCAGCAGAGTGATAAAAGAGTAAACGGGACAACTACTACGTTTAATCATCTTTCAAAGATTCATCATTAAGTTTTGGCGGAAAATAAGTTTATTTCAAATTTCATTGCTGCCATCTATAGACTGAAAGGGAATTTTTTTTAATAAGCGCAAAATTACGTGATTTTAAGAAGAGTGGCACTAGCCTAGTAATGTTTCTCTAAGCCGCCGATGAATAAAAAAGATGAAGTTCGAGTAATTTTTTCAAGGTGAGCTCGCAAATCCGCGTATTAAAAGTCCTTAAATATAGGCCATGGGATTGGAGGGAGAGTGAATTTTCATGCAAATCATCCGGCTGAATACATATCTTTTAAATATCGAAAAAGTACGGAAAAAAATCCAGCTGTAGCAGTCGAACCATCGTTTCTATCTCATAGCTAGAATCTGTGGACATGGAACATGTTTTTGCGGAGACTTTTCCCATGAGAATAGACATTTTTTTCCTGGACAACTGATTTCATCTCGATTGCAATTCATAAAAGATCAAGATGCGAGCACGGTGGCCAAAATATTTTTATTAGTAGCACAAATTATTGCTAGTAGTATAAATTACTAATTGTACTTTGCATTGCATGAGACTGATTAGTCATTGTTGATCACTTAATTATTTGCTTACGCATTTTTGTCCTGTAACAATTTGATGGGAAAACCACTGCAAAAACGTGCCATGCTAAAATTATTTTATCGGGGTTATTTTTAATTCGCCAAAGAATTTTCTTGCAGAGCATAGAAATTTTACTCTATTTCATATTCTCTCACTTATACAACAAGCATTTTCTTACAGAGCATAGAAATTTTACTCTAGTTTATATTCTCACACTTATTATAGAACAAGTATTTTCTTGCAGAGCGTAGACATTTTACTCTATTTCATATTCTCTCTGTTCTACAACAAGCATTTTCTTGCAGAGCATAGACATTTTACTCTAGTTTATATTCCCTCACTTATTATAATACAACAAGCATTTTCTTACAACAAGCATTTTCAGAGAATAGAAATTTTACTGTAGTTTATATTCTCTCACTTATTTTACAACAACGTTAATTATTCATTCTGTAGAGATAAACAGTAGCGAAGTGCTGGCATTGGATGTGGAACCGAAGTGCTTCTTCGCTGAAGTAGGGCTGAAACCTGTAAAAGGATACCTAATCACGTACATCCAGTTTTCTTTTTCTTTATTTTTCCAGCTCATTCACTGAATACAATTATTTACTCTGAATTCGTTACTGAGAGAAAGCGTATTCGTTTTTTAATAACAAAATGATCATCAGCGCCATCTATCGAGACACTTTTTTTTTGTTTTTGGTCTTGACCCGTCATGAAAGATGTGTACTCTAGATGAGGGGCATTTATCATTAGAGTGCACCCGAAGTCTAGCTTGTGACGTAAAATTCTGCGCTTCTTAGCTGCACTGGAATACTATGTTGCTCGCAAACTTTTCAATTTTTTTTTTCAATGCGACAGGCACTTATCCTAAGGATATTCACCATACACATCGCTAGACTTGTTGGCTACTTCAATATGGAAGCACCCAGTTGTGAACCAACTTTACTCCAAATGAAGGGACAATACAGAAACCTGTATATCTTAGTGGGAAATCGAAAATATGCTCACGTGCTGGCAGCTTGAGCCACTAACTATTAGGACTGCTGTCTACTAACCTTATTGGATTCGCTCCCCTCAATGTTAACCTTTGGAGAAAATTTGTCGAAGAATTGCCGACTTGGATTTAAAGATTTTTTTAAGTTGTGCTCCGTAATAGGGAAAGAAATTTTACACCTTGGGGCATTTCTCGTTTAAAAAAAATGTAAATAATATTTTAAATTTAAATTATTCGGGGAAAACAAATCTCGTGTAGTGTGTTTTAAATGCTCATCAATTCCTTTGGTGGGGGGCACATTTATAAAATGAATCCTGTTGCAAGGTGCAGAAAAGTTCAGGATATCTGAAAACACCATTTTTATTGGATTATCAGCATTTATGTAGACACATTTTCTCCAAAAGTTAACATTGAGGTGAGTGAACCCAATAGGGTTAGTACACAGCAGCCTTAAGAACCTACCCATGGCTTATATAGGATTGCAGTCTAAATATTTATACGGCAATGTGCAGTTGGAGCTGAAGCCCATGAGCCAAAGACTTTTGAAACCTTCGGGTCGGAACCAGCTAAAACACTGCTTACACAGTTCGCCTATTTATTTACTTACTGGGTCAATTTATGCCGTTATGAAATAATACACTCATGGACAAAAAAAATTAGCCATCCAAGAAATAATTGCGGGATCGTAACGAAACTTGCAATGAAGGTACATGTCGGGGAGATATGCAAATGATTAGAAATGCAGCGTGATTGCGCATTACGTATAGCCGGTAGAGGGCGTTGAACATCGTATGTGGAGTATAAAACAGGTAACCAAAGCTTGTTTGAGTGTGCTGAATCATTTACAAAGGAAGAGCTGAGATAGACATGCCATTACGCCGTGTTCGAAGACAATATAAGCAGTTGTCGCAGTTTGAGAGGGGGAGAATCGTCGGGATGATGGAAGCTGGGTGGTCAGCTAGGCGAGTAGCTCGTCAATTAGGCCGCTCTGATTGTGTTGTGAGGAGGTGTTGGGACCAGTGGACCCGAGAGATGTCATGTACACGAAGACCAGGCTCAGGACGCCCTCGACAGACCAGTCGTCGAGAAGACCGCCACATCGTAAGAAATGCACGCGTACAGCCAACTGCTTCATCAGCCGCCATCCAGGCACAGGTAGCACCTTCACTAGGGGCCTCTGTGTCTTCTCGAACCATACGAAGGCGCCTGGCTGAAGGACAGTTGGTATCGCGGCGCCCATTACGTGTGCTGCCCTTGACGCCCACCCATCGACGCCTCCGTTTGGAGTTTTGCCGCGCACGAGGAAACTGGACTGCAGCGGAATGGAACCAGGTCGTCTTTAGCGACGACTCCAGATTCTATCTCGGCAGTGATGACAAACGTGTTCGTGTGTGGAGAGCCCGTGGTGAACGCTTCAATCCTGCCTTTGCTGTACAGCGACACATCGCTCCCACAGCTGGTGTTATGGTATGGGGTGCCATTGCCTACAATACACGGTCAGCCCTAGTATTGTTCCGTGGCACCATGACAGCCCAGCGGTATGTTCATGAAATCCTGCAACCACATGTGTTGCCACTCATGCAACGGCTCCCAGGAGCCTTTTTCAACAAGACAATGCTCGGCCTTATACGGCAAGGGTGTCACAAGACTGTCTCCGCACTGTTACTACCCTTCCTTGGCCTGCCCGATCCCCAGATTTGTCTCCAATCGAGCATATCTGGGATCATTTGGGACGACGAGTTGGGCATCCCACGAGTTTGAACGAACTAGAGGCAAGGTTACAGCAAATATGGAACGAAATGTCTCAAGACATCATACAGAACTTGTATGACTCAATGCCAGATGGTATCGCATCGTGCATTCGCGCTAGAGGGGTCCAACGGAGTATTAACTGCTCCGTTCTTTTGCCTTTTTCTCTGAAATAAATTATCCTTTTTCTTTGATTTTCTTATCATTTACTTATATCAAAGTAGTCATTACGTATGTAAAATTTCGTTTCATTTTGACGACTCCTTCTTGGTGCGCTAATTTTTTTGTCCATGAGTGTACCCAATATATGAGCCCTTCAGCAATGCTTACCTGATAAGTACGCTGATGGAAAAGTGAGAAAAGTTTTTACTGGTGACTGTCAAAGTGCAGTCATCCAGTTCATATCGCTGAGAACCATTGTTTATCACGACTTGTGGTACAAAAGCGTACTTTCCGGCTATGCCTTTCGGGGGAGAGCATAACAAAGGGAAACACAGGTCCAAGGCTACCTGGTACGCTGAAGGTGTATATATTTTCAACTGGTTCTGCTCATGAAAGCGTGTTCCGTGAATTTTGTAACCAATATATGGTTCGGGTACTTTTGCTAAATGATATTTCTCGTAGGGGAGGCTTCATTTCGCTGTTCTTTGCCCTTTTAAGTCACTCACGTAACTCGCATTTCTTTAGGTGCTATTTTTGTGATTAACCCTTTCAGGGGCAACAACCTCTACCATTTTGTATGGTGCAGATTTTTCCCCCCGATTTTTTTAACCTAAAATCTTAATTTTGTTTATATAAAGGTTGCAAAATGTTTTACTTCCTTAAACTGTTAACAGATGGCAGCAATAGTCATTTTTCTAATTTAACTGGAATACATTGAATGCAATTTTAAAAAAAAGACTAGATTCAGGTGTTTGCACTGTGTAAACGGCGCCCCTCAAAGGGTTAATAATTGTTTGAAGGTACTTATAGTTTTATTCTTTCGCCATTAGATGTTAGCACCATCAGTGTGATTCTAAGTATTTAGAATTGTG
>OU015499.1:29158632-29339705 GCA_907164885.2 Dolomedes plantarius | reverse complement strand
AAATTAAATGGTTCCCTGTACAGTCATAAAAATCATCAGTGAAAGTACCTATCTGGTAAATGTAAATAATCAAGTACGTTTTGTACATGCAGATCACCTGTGAAAGTGCACATTCATGTTCCTGAGGTTCCAGTCCATAACAGTGTACCACTTGATCATGTGAGTGGATCTTCAGTGACATCTACTGATGATGATGCAGGGCGCGCAAAGCGTGCTTCTGAGTTCACGGGAGAGGAACTATATCTGAAACTCCAACAGAGCTAGTGGAAAAAGAACAAGTGATATCAGGAACTGTCAAAATATCTAAAACGGCCTTGGACTGTGATAAAAACTCTGATTTTCTATCCAAAACACCACGGCCAAAATATTAATAAGGCCCCCAAATCATATTAAATTTACATTAAAAAAAACAAACAAAAAACAAAAATTTGTTTTGTATTCTAGTTTAATCATATATTGTTGCATGTATTATCTACTTTTTTTTCTCTCTTAAATTTTGACCATCTTGCAAAAATTTTAAGAAGGAGTGTGCCATGTAGTTATATGTCATTACTTATAAGATTCATATTTGTGCAACAGATATTCATGCTAGGTTTAGCACTAAGTTTTGGCAACAGTCGTTGTCAGTTGGAGATAAACATGCTTGTGCTTGTATAACTAATAAGGTGTGTTATCTGATTATTCTGATTTCGTGATTCTACTAGTAAATATAGTAAGGTAGTTATGTATCAGATACATACAGTCACTGCTTGCGTAGTATGAACTGACACTCAGCAGCGACCGAAGGCTCACATTCTTAGACCAATGCGCTGTTCAGAGTGAATATTTCATCAGAAAACTTTTTAGATATGCGACCTACGTTAACGTCTAAAGCAATCACCACATAGATTCGGTTTCAAATCCCCGGGAAGGGGTGGGTGTTTCTACTATTTCCTCCATAAGGTGCAATAGTAGTTCACCTATAATTTGCTCCCATTATAAAGTATCAACAAAAAGTAGCACTGTTAGATAGGCAAAAATGTTCCTAGGATGAAGTGACTGCTACATTGGCAAGAAATCTTTTGAGATTTTAAAGCGTTTAAGATTGATTTTGCATAAACTGAGCCATTGCGGTAGGAGTAGTAAGTATTCTCAAAAGTTTTGTGGGGAGATTCTGACAAGAGATTGACTTAGATGAATATTTTCCAAAAGACAACAATCACTAAGTATAACATCATGCCCTGAAAAAAAGAACTAGAGATCCATTAGCTGCTGAATTGTTAGGCTTTATGAATTGTAAAAAATTTTTTTTCGCTCATCATCCCAATACACTGTGCCTCACTTGGCGATAAGTTTTTAGATTTTGCCAATTTGGCGATGAAATACCAAATGTCGTTTGTGTTTGTTAAATGCTTTTAAGGTAACCATTTATTGCTCCCGATTTGAATAAGATGGCGATATTTTTTGGCAATGTTTTTTAGATTTTTGCTAAGTTGTCGATAAAATGCCAAATGTGGTTTGTGTTGTTAAATACTTTTAAGTTAAACCATTTATTGCTTCCAATTTGAATAATTAGCAGCCAATCAGAGCTTGTGATTTACTTGTAAAAGAGGGTTATCTGGATTTTATATAACGCGCTTGTTTAAAAAAATTAAACCGTTGAATGTTCTTTTCTGGATTGCAGTTCCAGCACTCGGACGTACTTTTATTTGTGAGGTATGGCTTCTTTTATGAATGGGAGGGTTGATTTGGATTTTTTTCGGGATTTACAAAATGCGGGTAAGAGAGCTATTATAGATTATTGTATTTATGTTGAGTTAATAGCTAATATTTATTATTGTCTTAATTGTTATTCGTAAATGACTATAACTGAGAGGAAAGAACTGAAGGCTAAGATTCCTTAGTGACCCGATTTCGCGCCAATCCTTGTGGTCACGGTTCTTCCTGGACTCGGAAAACTCGTCTTGACGACGAACTACGTCACAAGGGTTTCTGTAATATTAAGCTAGCCGGTTTCAGGGAGGTCAAAAGTTAGTTCAGATGTTTTTTCTGCTCTGTTAGCTGCTTGAACCGATGGATTCTTCATTGGATAACACGTGCTTGTGACTAAACGATTTCTAACTTCATTTTTAGAGTTTTTATACTTTATTTAAGCTAATATACTTATACATAGCTTATTTATACATAAATAAATAGTTTACTATGTTAATATATAATATATTTACATTAATTTTCAAATAGATTGGTATGATTAAGTTTGTCAATTAGATATTATTTTAGAATTATTATTTTTACTTTGTAAAAAAAACTCATATTTTTATTGCTTTATTAAATTAAACTAAATATTATGTTGGCCATTACCAGTATTGTTCTAAATATCAGGCTGCATTAGTAGACTATCCAAGTCGGAGTGCAAAATTGGCAGTAAGCATACGTTCGGCTTGGACGGTATCCCCAGTATTTTTATAGTTGATATTTCTAGAAATAGTCTCGTTTATCACAGATTTCTAAGGGAATGTTCTCTTTTGGTGAGTAGTTTTAATTGCCCTTAGAACAACGACGTTTTTTAATAATAAACTTCAATATTTTAAAAATCATCACTGGATATTTACAAGTAAGTTTATTTATTAATAAATCTCTTTATACTCTCATTTTATTGTAAAAGTTTAATAAATAAGCTGTGTTGCATGCTATCCGACGAGTAGCGGGAAGGGGGCAGGATTTAAGAACCAGTCTTACTCACTTGCCGTGCGGTGGGCTGGGGTAAGCAACAATGGCACCAAGGTTGATGGGAAAAAATTGGCTTGGCGAGAAAACGGGTCAATTGGGAAGCTGTTCCCCGCATAGTAGGACTGGTTCTTAAACCCTGTCCCTTCATGCAATTCATCTGATACCATGCAACATAGCTTATTTATTAACCTTTTTCAATAAAATAAGGAATAAAGAAATTTATTAATAAATAAAACTTGTAAATATTTGGTGATAATTTTTAAAAATAATTGAAGTTTATTATTAAAAAAAGTTTTTCTTGGAAAAAAAAGCATACTTACCCCCAATTTTGCAATTCGACTTGGACAGTCTAACTAATGTAGCTTGATATTTAGAGTCAATACTGCTAATAGGCAATATAACTATTCAGTTTAATTTAAAAGTAAAAATAAATTAAGAATTTTTTCAAAGTAAAATAATTTTCTAAAATAATAATCAATTGACAAACTTAATCACTACAAATAAAATGAAAATAAATTCAAATTAACAATCTAATTCAATCTATGTCAATTTAATATAAATATATGTTATTGTATTATGCCATATATGTAGTATGCTATGTATAGATATATTAAGCAAAAATAAAATATCAACTAAAGAAATTTAATTAAAAAATCATACAAATTACTCATGTGTAAAATATTTTTGCAAAAATCAGTGCAATCATTTCAATTTAATGTAAATATATTATATATTAATGTAGTATGCTATTTTATATGTATGACATGTATAATATATAAATAGCATATGTATACATATATAAATAGCATACTACATTAATATATAATATATTTACATTAAATTGAAATGATTGCACTGATTTTTTGCAAAAATATTTTGCACATGAGTAATTTGTATGATTTTTTAATTAGATTTTCTTTAGTTGATATATTTTATTTTTGCTTAATATATTTACATAGCACTTAATAAACTATATAAACTGTAAAAAATGAGATTAGAAAATCCTATAGTTACCAAACACATTTTAGATATGGAATAGATAAATAATCCATGTATGGTTAAGCAACAAATACAACAGAAAAAAAATCTGTGTACTCACTTTTGACCCTTCTGAACCGACTAGCTTACTATCATAGCAACCCTTGTGATGATCTCGTCGAGGTGGGTTTTCCAAACTGAGAGAATGAGCCGCGACACAAGGTTTGGCATGAAATCATCGTAGCGAACAACTGGTACAATATGGAATCTTAGCTTCAATGAATATTAAGATTACTTAATAAATGATCATTTGAGATTATTTCAGAAAATACTGTTTTGAAAGCATTGAATGAATAACATCTATTGTTTCAGAATTGGAGAAGCTTGTAACCATATTGCTGCATTACTCTTTAAAATAGAAGTTGACTTGAGATTACAGCTTACTTCGGATCAGACCTCTATTGAGGAAGCATGGAAATGGAACTCTGTGTTTTCTAGCAAGAAAGTAAATAATGTTATCATTCAGACTATATTTTACTTTATGTAATAGTTCTATTAACTGATTGAAGTAGTTAATTATGTATTATAAGATTAAAACTTACCTGTTTTACAGTTATGTTCTAATTTAAAAAATTTTACAATTCTTTACATTCTGAATACCAGTTTCTAAAATGAAGTGATGGGGGGAAAAATTTTAAATCAGGTCTATTGTCAAAGCAATTAAAGTGTTTAAAAATTCCTCCACAATGGAAGAGCTGAAACGTTTGGAGGAAATCAATCCTGAAGTACTTTTTAAAAATGTAGAATGACTAAAAGTGATGTAGTCCCTTAAATCCTAAGTAAGTTAAAAAAAATCCTGAATCCCTTTTGAAAGCAATTTATGTATAATCAGTGTTGCCAACTTGGGGATTTTCCTCCTAAATTTGGGGGTAAGTTAGATGAAAAGGGATGTGTGTAGGGGGAACTTTTTTTAATATTTTGTACAATCAAGACACGTTTTTTTTATTAGATTATAAGTTCCATACATATGTCTAATGTAAATAAACCTTCATTTTATTATATAAGTGTGTATTTTCTATTAATTTATCTCCCAAACAGGATGCCTATTTGGAACCAGAATTTCTTTTAGGAAGGTGTAGGGTGATCTCAAGTTGGTGTTAGGGGGGAACAGGGGATTTCGAGATGGCGCTAGGGGCAGGCGCTTCCTAGAGGTTGGCAACCCTGTGTATAATCTATAATACAACAGCTATTCACCATCTTCACATATAACCTTGAACAACAATATTTGTTGAATAAGGGACAAAAATCAACTACAATGCAAATTTTAAGAAAGTAATGAGATATTTTCGATAGATAATCAATGGCACCATACATTTTTTTTACAAAGTTTCAGTAAACTAAGCTGTTATAAATATCCAATCAAAGTACAGTATGTTAGGAAACAGAAAAGGATAAAATAACATGTAGTCTAGAATTTGAATTTACTGTTTTTTTTATTAAGGACATTTGCACAGCTCATTAAGCTAAAGGTTGATATCCTTGTTTACAAGGATATCAAAGATGTTATGCTGCTATTATGTAACAAGAATTTTCAGTAAAATCTAGAATTCATTCATTTTCTCACTGAGTTCTTGGACAATTATATTTAGCAGTTATTTCAATTTGTTTTTATGACAGTTTAAACAAAGTTTTATTTGAGGGTTAATAATATAAACATATTTCATTTACATCTTTCCGTAATATTTTCCTTAAGGTTGCATTTGAACAAAATGAGTAAGGAAAACTGTGTGCAATCTTAATGAGTTAATAAAGTTGCTTTATTTTGATATTAATTATAATCCAAATTTTTAAGAATACTATCTAATAATATTGTCTTTTATGTGAAACTTATTTTGCTTTTTAAAGAATATATTTTTAATTATATTTTATAGAGTTTAACAAAACTCACTCTTTAAAGCATGAAACTATTTTAAGAATGCTCAAACTGTTACAAAATTAATATCATGAATTACTTAAATTTCAGTGCTACCATGGCCAGGAATGTATCAAGCTTGAAAAATTCCATTCCACTTCCTTTCTGGAATAAATTAATATAGCCAGTCAATACATCTTACTAAACAATGTATCTTAGAGCTTTGAACATAAAGGGCTTTATATTAACAGACAAAAGTAAACTATAAAACATTTATAACCAAATATAAGAAGTTAAAAAAAATAAATAATTCAATCAGGGCTGACCATTGTGGGCTTGGTGTCCACGGTCATCTAAGCAGTGACTAGGGAAATGGGAGACAGATGCAAAAGAAATAAAATGAGAGCTAAAAAATTTTTTATTAAAATTTCATATTATAAATATTTTTTATTAATATTAATGATATGACAATAAAAGTCGCATTACTTAAATACAGTACAAATCATTTATAAGAACATCTAGGGGACTTTAAAAACTGGTTCTTATAATCGATAGTTTTTATATCCGATAGATAACTTAAAACTGCTAGAAATACCAAATTCATTGTCACATAATTTCTATTTACACCTGAAACATGACATTCAAAAAATGGTTAAAAGGTTCAAGTTCAATCAGGAAAAACACACTGCTCATTTTCATAGTATGTACAGTAACCACCGCTTATAGTGATCAGTGGTTATAAGAATCAATATCGCAAAAACAAATGTATTATTTCCATGTTAAAATTTTCGATTTAAAGAATCAATCGACCGGTTTTAAGAATCAGTTTGCTCTCTTGGCTTTCCTTTCATTTTTCCAAAAAAGCCTCTTAAACCCTCAAAAGGCACAAAGTTCTTTCTTTCTTTTTTTTTTACAGAAAGAGTGATAAGATGGGATGGAATACAGTCATAAAATGCATCCCTTTCTTTGTTAGACATAACATAATAGTTTCCCCTTAAACGCTTTAGCTAAACACTGTCCTATTAGCTGGACCCAGGGGCATCCTAACCGTCCGGATCTGATTTCTCTTTTCTCCACTCACAAACAAAGATAGGGACTTTTTTTTTTTTTTTTTTCCACCTCCCACATCCTGGTTGCGGCTTCCTGGACCCTGAAACACATATAACTTCAGCGAAGTGTCCACTATCACTTAGGCAAACGTGGCATTATTAGATTCAACAAATTATCAAACCGTGAAACGTAAGCTAGATGGTGAATCTTGGTCTGAGACTATTGGTATTGAAAGAGGTATAAACACCCTCCAGAAAACTTCATTTCGTCAAACTACCATAGAAAACTTTTTCTTGCACCCCTTCCTGTAATTGAAATGTTAAATTGCTAAGCAGGTATGTTGTAACAAATATTGGATTTTTTTTCTTCTCTTACTATAATCATGTATCTACTTATAGGTCTAGAAATTAAGTTGTATTTTTAAAAGTATAAAAAATAATTTTAATAAAAGATAATAAAATAATTTTAACAAATTTAAGAGTATTTTATGGTAAATTAAAATAAATGTATATATAGGTGTGTGTGTGTGCGCCTGTCCAAAAACCCAAATTTCGGCTATAAGAATCAACTGCTTACAAGAATACAGTAATAACAGTCATGTTTGTTATTACTGCTTACAGTAATAACAAACATGATTCTTATAAGCGGAAATCACTGTATTTTTAAACTTTTTCAAATACATAGTTCTAAAAACTTTAAAAAGAAAAATGAATAAAATTATGTAGTTGTTATGAATGTACATACATAATACAATATTTATTTTTACATGTTTATTCATTTTCTGAAAAATAGTCAGTAGGTAATTTGTTTGTTTAGTATTTTTATTTATTATTATTATTTTTTTCTAATAAATATAATTTTAGATTACGCGACCTCAATTCTTTAAAAAGCTTTTTTTTTTTTATCGCATCTTCCCAAAATGTCATTGCAAGCTAAAAATTTATTTAAAGTATTGATTGCTGAAAACATTTCTTTTAAACTTGGAAAGGAAACTCATTCAAGATTTTCAGAACTAGCACTGTCGTCAATATCATCATCTCTGCCAAGAAATCTCTCTACGCCGCAACAATCCATTACATTCCCATGAGTTGCAAGAGCCAAATCTATGTCTTCATATTCCTGAAGTGAATCTTGTTCAATTGGCAAATCTTGAACCTAGTCTTGAGCATTTATCTCTACCGTCTTGAGTTTAAAAAATGGGAGGATTTTCAGCCTTAAGAAACCAGCATGCCGGAAACAATTCAATTTTTTAAAAATTTTGTTT
Source organism: Dolomedes plantarius (assembly GCA_907164885.2). Classification (NCBI taxonomy): domain Eukaryota; kingdom Metazoa; phylum Arthropoda; class Arachnida; order Araneae; family Dolomedidae; genus Dolomedes; species Dolomedes plantarius. The sequence continues at coordinate 29,331,792 of OU015499.1, read as the reverse complement.
TTTAAGATTGAAGATTGATTTTCATGGTCTTCATAACTTCTCTTAACGTAGTCCAAACAGTTTTTAAGCCAGTATCAGAAACTCCTGGTGGCACGGCCTTTGATTCTCTACTGATTCTCCCAAACACAAAGGATTGCCTCTCTGAAATCTCTGGATCCACGGAGTGAACAATGAAATCATGTTTTTTAAGAGCTTTGCATGTTATTTGCTTTCACTTGCAAAAAACACTTGCGTAACATGGCATTCACTGTGCAAACTTTGCGGTGGATGTATCTGAAGCTTGCTTGTAACTCGAAGCAAAAATCTGCCAAGAGAATGCTGTATCTCAAAAACTCGGTAAGTCGAGACCATCGTAAGTCAAGGTACCACTGTATAAGTTAAAAAACAGCATCCGATTGGTCGACTTTCGTTATGTGTTGCTTGTTATGAACTTTTGAATTATACACTCTGCTATATGAATGATTTTGAAAGTAGAAAAAATTGGAACTTCTGCTGTTAAACCCAAATAAATCAATAAAAGTAGTTATATTTAATACGTATTGCAGTGAAATCTCCTTTGTTACAGTTGCAAAGGCCTCAAAGGGAAGCCCTTAGACACAGTGCACCATATGAGCTGAAAAAATTGCTATGTCATTTATACAGACTAGTCACTGTAACATTAATCTTCACAATACTAAGTTTACAACAAGGGTTAAGCTTTCAACCATGAAAGAAAGACCATGTTTTAAAAGTTAAAATCGATGCATTTTTTTAAAAAAAGAAAGTACATAAATTTTACATATTTTGAGAGAGCTTTAAAAGCTGATTTTTTCAGCATACACTTATTCGGTTAATTCAATAGTTTTAGAGTTATTTTGATTCTAATTTTACGTCTCCTGTGATATCATCCATCTTTGACGATGTAAACAAAGGGTGATTTTTTCACAGCGTGATTCTCACTAAAAAATGAATCACTGAAAAGAAATGTTTCATCGTTTAATTATTTTTCTATTTTTCATATTCTTAATTCAAACTTTTTAATCATAAATAGATCATTTGAAGATGTACTGATTTTGGGGGGATTTTTTGGCAATTAAAAGAAAAAAAATTTTTTAATACAAGTGAACTGTGATTCGAGTGTCAAGTGATTTGATTTGGGTATTCGATTAATGCTAAGCAATAGCCGACAATAAGATTCTTTTTGGTCTCATTTCATAGTTCTATACCCTTTCTTGAGAGGTTATTGAATCATTAAACGTGAACAAGTGACATAAGATTCTTTTTGTTCTCATTTCATAGTTCTATAATCTATCTTCAGTTTTGTTTATACGTGGTTTTCAGTTTTAATTTTAGATATATAGAATCATGTTTGTACTGTCCAAACAACAAATAATTCTTTAATTTTCATTTTCATTTCAACAATTTTTTTCCAAAACTTTTCATATTTTATGTATTTCTTTCTTTGCTGATTAGTTTAGTTTCTGGTTTTAGATAAATATTCTAATATATTTTTGTATAAAGGTCACCATTTCTTTGTTTTGTTGATTACACACTAAAATATTTAAAAAGTGCATATTCACATTTTCTTTATATAATATATATTTAGGAAATGGTGTTTATTGAGAGTTTTATTTGTTTTTCCACAATACTATATGCTCTGGAAGCCTGTTTAATATTTCAATTGTTCTTATCTTTTGATTAAACCGAATACAGAATATCTCACAACATAGACATGTGCAATTCTGCCTAATACATGCACTCATATAATTTCAATGTATAATGCATTATTATGTCACCAATAACACAAATTTCAGGAAATTTGCAGGAATAGGCTAAAGTAGCCAGCTTTTCTTTTCACATGAAAATTTATCTTTTTGTAATGCAGGTATGCTCATATCATACCAGGTGGTGGTGGGTTAATACCAATAACAAATTTTTATTTTTTGTAGTTTTGTGTGGGGGGAGACTGCAATTAATAGTGTCTCTTATGAAACTTCTCCTTCTCAATCAATCAATTCAAAGCTGTCTGTCTGGTGGACAGATGGCCCGAGCATAGCCGGCGAAGCCCGGCTAGTTTTTAATAAATGTATTTAATATCTGCAGAGTAGCAGTTAATCAATTGCTCCTTTTCATTAACCCATTTAGGACTGCTCCATGTTTCCTTTATTGGAAATGCACCAAACAGTTTTTTAACACTTCTTAGAAGATTAATTACACAAATAAGTTGTTTCCATAAATTAAATTTATTTTTATGAGAGTTACAAAATGTTGGGTTTTCACAACATCAGTCCAAAGTGGTATAAACATTTAAAAAGTTAAAATTATAAAATTTTTTAAGATTTTTAAATCTTTGAAACATTTCGCATGAAGAGGTACATTACACTTATTACATACAGTAATTGTTTGACTTTTGCAGTTTTTACATTTTTTTTTTTTTCACTATTTTTAGTAATAATAAGGCCCATACGGTCTTTCAAAGTTTTGTTGAGAATTAAATTTTGAATTGAAGAAGGTCTTCCAATATGTGAAGTTTCAGGTAAAGCAGAATTCATCTGCATTTCTTCAAGCCTTTTTATCAAAGATATGGCTCTCTCAAAGATATAGATCTCTGAAACTGTAATAAACTTATTTAGAATTCATTACATCCATGTAGAGTATCCATTTTTCCCATACAATATGCTCCTTTTTCTTACTATATTGCTTACTTTTACTTAGAAAAAAATGTCGATTTCACCTGCAATGTCTTTAGGTGATTCGACATTTTCACATAAAATATTATCATCAATAGCTTCTTCATCCGTCAAATCATTCGGATCTGGAGGGATAATGATGAATTATGGTTCATCATTAGCTTCTGTTGAGGACGATTCTGAAATATCATCTAGCCCATAAAAATACTCCAATGTCAAAAATCACTTTTTTCTAGAGACAAACTTATCTGAAATGAAAACAACCAATCTACTGCATAAAAACTAGGCAGCACTAATAATACACATTGGAATTAAGTAATTCACATTGGACTGATGTTGCGTTTTTGCAACATTTTTAAAAATATGAATTGGGAAACATCAAAACAAAAATTATGCCTTACCTGTTGAAGCCATTTTGTTCTTTAGTCTCTAGTAAACTCGGAACAAGCATCAAATCGGAAATTTAACATGTGCTGCTATCTAAGATTATTATTTGAAATTAGTCATTTTTTTTCTCTTTCAAAACACCAGAAAAAAACAATTTTTTGCAAGTGCTAAAAGCCAGCGAATGTGGAAACAAAAAAATGAACAAATTGATCATTTATTATGATCAGTTAAAGTATAGAGAATAAAATAAAAATGTTACTTCAGACGTACAAAACTTATAACATGCCTTTAAAAATGCAGAAATTAATGTTGCGTTTTCGCAACGCCAGTCTTAAATGGGTTAAGTTTATTTTAAAATCAAACTTGTAATGCATACATACTAACATTTTTCTTTTAATTTAGGGGTTAGTATGCCTTATATTTAATTTTTTTCTCTAGTTATGTTACTGATAAGGGGAATTTTAAAAATATGTTTTGAATATCAAAGAAATTAGGGGAATTATTAATGATCTCATTACTGCTATGAATTGAACGGGGATGTAGTACACTTTGTCTACGATATGGCAATAAGACATCAAAGAGCTAATGATTTTGTGTATTTCTTGTTTGCTACATTAAATTTAGTCTGTTATTTCCCCCTGGAAATTTTTTTGCCATACAACTAAACACATTTTCTAATTTTGAAAAAGAATCAAAGTACCTGCATGCTTTTAATATGTTTGAATATATTTAATGATAAATCTCTTGTAATTGATACCATGCATACTTCATTTGATATATAAAGATAAAGTCAGTTAAATATAGAAGTCAAATACAATGAAACTTCTCTAGCTGGCCACCCCTCTAAACAGCCATATTTTGTTCAGAACTGATTTAAGACTCCACAGAGCCAGTGTTATGAAAGAAACCTCTTTTCCACAGCCACCCCTCAAAACTGCCCCCCCCCCTTTTTTTTTGGAACCATCACAGGCTACCATAAAGAAGTTTCACTGTATATACAATATGTAAACAGTGATATGTTAAAAGTGATAACAAAAACTAGAAAATAAGTTTTATAAAATCAGTGATGTAAAAATGTATGCGAAGGAGATAAAAGTGGTAAAATGTAAAACCAAAACCTCTTGTTGGGGAACCCAGAATATAGTTAGACACTAGAAGTAACAAAAGTACAGACTTAATGAATAAAACACAGTACATTTTAAAACCTGAAAAATATCGAGATGAGGCATTTTACTTAAAATGTTCTTTAAGCCAGAGTCCTTAGGGCAATCCCTGAAATGCTCAATGCCATATGAGGGTCAGAGAGTGTGATGCATGCATTCTTACTGACTAGGCTGTGGGCTATTTGCCTTGGTATGTTTAGAGGAGAGCTTGACTATATGATCCCGATGCAATGCTGACCATACTTGCTTTACCCATCACCAACTTCTGCTTATAGAGCCTCGCCCCATTTGCTAGAATTGCAAAACCAACATGACTGAAACATCGTGATAGTGTCCCAATTTAATAATCAGCAAAGCTACCACTTTTACTCACAAGACGTTAATATGAAAGACTTGCTTGGGGATACCCCACATCGCAGTATTTTTAAATTTTTAAAACATTGGGTTTTATCCTCATATCTGATTTTTTTTCCTCGCTACTACCTTTTTATCTTTTTACCTTTTATATAATGTTGTGTATTTACCTCTTTTATAATGCTGTGGCCTTACTTCTTTTATAATGTTGTGACTTTACATTTTACATATTTTTCCCTTTTACATGGTGTTGTACCTTCACCATCTCTACTGTTCTTGTCAGTTTTTAGAACTCTTTGTTTGTAACCAGTGATTATATTGATTTTATTTTACTAATTTGTAGTATTTTTTATGGCCTGTGTTTGGTACAATATGTTCATTTTTGGATTCAGTGCCATATAACTCCACATAACCAACCAACCAACCAGATGTAATGTAACATCTACAGTCAATGTAGAGTGGTATGTGTTAAATTACTTTTTATTCACTTACTCTAATTTTAAGGAGAGTATCACTTGGCTGTATTTTATGCATATTTATGAATTCTTTATTTGAAACTGACTAAAAATATGAAGGGTTCCCAAAGGTCAGAAAACACATGGATAAGTCAAGGAATTTTCAAATTTTATGTAAAAAAAGTTTAGAAAGCTAAAACATTGTCAGAAAAACTATATAATTCATGTGAGGACTTAAAGCTTTTTCTTTTACTTACTATTTCTTCTATATAGTGTTTCAACTAATAGGTAAATGTCTTTTGTTAGTCATAAAGTAATTGTTAAAAATTTAGTTTTGGAAGATTTTACTCATTGAGTTTATTGACATTCTTTTCTGTCCACAGTCTGCATGAGAAATTGATAGGTTAGGCAACAGAAAATTATTGTGTCACATACTTCAACAGATGTGTTAATTCTTTGTATAAACATACATAATTCACATCTTTCACTCCCTATGACTGTGTGACTGAATGAACACATATGTATAAAATCAGATGAACATATTCCTATATCTGTAAAAACTTTGTCACTTTGGTTCAATTATTTTGAAATATTTTGTTAAAATAGAAATTAACTGAAAACTAGTTTTGCTTTCTCTTATCTCATATATTGTTCTATTGTTTTTTCATAGATATGTTTAATACTTTAGCGGTGTATATAGTTAATAATTAAATTGCTTTACCTATGTTAGAGAGCAGTTAAATTTGGTAAGTAAATGTTATAGTTAAATCACACATTTCTTTTATTTTTTTTAGGCATAAAAACTAAGTTCTGCTTGATTGAAGTCCTAAAGGATATGCCACTTTTTTTCATACTTGGAAAGTAGAACTGAATGCCTTTGGCTAACTGATAGCCCATTGCTTTACAGCAATCTGCTTTGTGAGGTCCATCACCTGTCCAGATGGCATTGGACGCACACTACTCAGCACCAAAATATCACTGCGATACCACCACAGTGGCAAAACTTCTAGCCAGGGAAACACCGAAATTTTCCAATTCAGGAGATAGTACCAGATAATATCAGATCCATTGACTTATCATAACAGGAGGGTGGGTATTTGAATATCCATATCCTTTAAACCTTCATTTTCTTTTAATCAAAATTCCATTACATATTCAATTACATTGAAGTAGTGGTAAGTTACATCAATATATACCATGCATAAAATAAAGTCATATAACCCTAAACTCATACTACATTCCACATTCAATACTATACTTTACATTATTGCAGTATACAATTTCATTACTTTCATTAAGCACTATACATTATTAACAAAATGATACTTGTAGGATACCATATTTGTTATTTACTATGATTACTACATTACTTACTGTATGTATAATACTTACAATTCATTCATGCAAGTTATTAATACCTGACTTGGTATGAAGGTATGAAGTAACTTGCATGTATGGATTGTAAGTATATGTGGTGCATTCCATATACATTACATTTAGTTTACTTCTTCACTTTGTAGCAATCAAATAAATCATTCAATTCAAACTCGAATAAATCATTCAATTGTTCTGAAATTTTAATAGTTTTTTTTTTCGGCTGTGCATGTTTTTCACATACACCAGTTTTTGTTGCAATCAAACAATTCCTTGGTGCATCAATTTTTTTGTTTGTTATAGAGTGTATATTTTATGGTCAATGTGATTGATCAGTTATTATTAACAATTGCCGGGTGTTATAAATAACCAAATATACTTGTTTACCCATTAACGCCTGAATTAATCATGAAAATATTTTAAGAAGAATTATCTCAAATCTATGTAATTATGACCCCTGAATTAAAAAAAAACCTAAAATTCAATCAATTTGTGATTTAGATTTTAAATTACAGCCCATCCTCATTGAGGTGATCAGGTTTCGGTGAAAAAAAATTCAGTAAAGTCAGCAGTTCGAAAACAACATGTAATAGTATGTAAAAACAGACTAGTTACAGTATTTATTAAATTTTAAGATAAAATTAATTTTAAACTGTTATTTACTTAACATTTATTTATCATTTCATGACAATATGTCAAACTAAGTAATGTTTAATGCTAAAATTTTTAGTTTAGTGCGAAATAAAAAGGTATAATATTGATATTGATAAAAAGGCCATTTTTTATTCAGAATGATGGAGAACGAGATGCACATATAAGATACATAAACAAAATACATACAAATTTACATAAATATGAACTAATTATAGGATTTGGTATGATATTTGAGAAAACAAGGAATGGACAATATTACATTACACTTTTCACAGAATGTGCGTGGTTTTGACGCACAATTTTTCAGCTGACAATGCTTTTATTTGTCTCGTTTCAAAATAGTATTTTAGTTTCAAAAATTAGCTCAAATGTGAAAATCCTAAATCAATATTTAATCTAAATCAAAATTTCAGCATATTCTCCCACCTTTTTGTAATTTCAAATCAAACTTATAACATTAACAAATGAGTTAAACATAGTATATTGCAATGATAATTTTCAAATTCATAAATCATTCATATTTTTAGGGATCAATGACATACAACAATAATTACTGTTATTTAAATTATTTTGGCAGGAAGAGCTACTGTGGTGTTTTGAGTTACAAAGTGTTTTTGACATTTTACATTTGCAGTGACGTGAGTAGCATTTGCTTCTACAATTGCAATACTGAAATCCTTGACCGCCTAAGTTGGAATCCTTATGAACACATTCTCTTAGACTTATTCATTCACTGACATGAAAGCTTCCTTGCAGACAGTAAAGTCATTCCTTGTGTACAGTTGGTTTAAAATGCCATGTTTTGTACCAAGTTTATATAAGTTTTCATTTTCCATAGAAGTTAAAACACATAATATATTCCGGCTATCAGCCTTGCCCCTATCTACTTCTGGTATTCTTATTATTCACGACTGTGTGGTGTGTTGATGAAACAAATTAAAAGCGGACTGAAGTCAATCTGAGTTTATTGCAGAACAAAAACTATGCGACCGTTTTTCACATAGCTAAGCAACAACACGCCACAATCAAAAATGTTGCCACACAGCAGTGGAAGAAAACTACAGAAGAATATTGAAAATGAAAATGTTACGGATTGAGCCGCTAGAACCTGGCGGCTCTCCCAACCAAAAAAAAATTAGTTAGGATTTGGGGGCAGGAATGCCCCAACTTTCTGATAGCTAAGTAGTGCAGAGTCGTACTGCTAGCAGGGAAGGTTGGACTCTTAATCTTTAGATATCAGCCAGAGCAACGCTAAGCTAGCTTGTTGTGTGATATGCAGATGTTAAAAGGAGTACGAAGGTTTAGGTAAAATAAAAAATACATTTATTTAGTAAAACGACATTAAAGTGTCTTGTTTACAGACGCACTACACATCTCGTAGTGTTATTCCAAAACGTTGGCTTTCGGGTGTTCTCGCCGAGGTGTAGAAGAAAATAAAATAGTACTCACAGTTGATCGAGGCAAGGTTTTACCATCGTGGTAAAAAAAACACTTAAAGTAGATAGTGCCTTCCTGGCACAAAAACCATCCCGTGGCTACCTGCGGGCATGCAAGGTCGAGACGACTAGAGCATCAGTGCACTGCTGGCAAGTTGGTCGCCGCCTCCTAATACGGGTCCTCTGTAGAGCCTGGCTTTCAAAACGAGCTGCGCTGAGTCGTGCTAGATCATCTCATCGGTTCCCAGCAACTATCACTCACCCGCACCGTCTAATACTACCGTCTACTACAACGTCGAATACTACCCCGTCTAAGTGATCGGGCTGGGTATTATACCGGCGTCGACCGCCGCGCTCCCTCGTGGCAGGAGAATAGCAAAGTTAATTATGCTAATTTTTACGTGATGTGCGTTGACGTCACTCTTAACTGATGGTATGGCGTCATCGTTGGATGAATGACGTCGTTAAGCTGGCATGACGCAACTGGCGTCTGACGATGCTTACACATTGCTGTGGAGGTGGGAAATGATGTAAATACATCGCTCTTGCTACGTGGCTGGAAGGTTAGGGGAAGAAGAGGAAAGCTAATCGGGATTTTCCCTAACAGTAAATACTTACAAAAGCGACATCTATATACAAATAGCTCAGAACATTCCGGCCGCCTTGAAGCCCTCAGGGGCTTCAAAAAAACAATTGAAAATCTAAAAAAAAAAACTAAAAAGGATTAATAACAAATTTTTAACAAAGTTAATATTTAGGAATATAAATGAATTAGATATCAATTGAAAATCTAAAATTAATGTCAAGGTTCAGCTTAAAGATCAAATGTTAAAGTTCAAAATGTCAAAATTCAGAATGTTTCACTGGTAATGGGCAGATCTTGACAATGGGTCTTTTGATTTCACTATTTGAAGTGCGAATGCTACAACTCTAACCTTTCCATCAGAGCCGGGGTGGACACGAGTTATTCGACTAATTTCCATGGAGAGGAGGGATGGTGTCTTCTTTGATCAAAACTAAATCATCCACAGATAAATTATCGTGAGATTTCTCCACTTATTTCTATGTTGTAGTTGAGATAGATATTCTTTGCTCCAACGTTTCCAAAAATGTTGGAAAATTAATTGACGAATCTCTCCAGCGGTCAGCAAGAGACCTTGGTTGATCTAGTTGGTTTTCTTCTGGCAGAGCTGTGAGAGCAGTTCCAATGAGGAAGTGACCAGGTGTGAGAACCGTAAATCTGTGGATCATCAGATGCTGAGCTAACCGGTCCTGGAATTCATACATGCCTCAATCTGAGTATTAAGGTCGTGAATTCAGGATAAGTTAAGATGCGCTTGCTCCCATTGTTCTTCGAAGATGATGTTTCATGGACCTTAACTGCAGATTCCCACAGTCGCCCGAAATGTGGAGCGCCTGGAGGAATAAAATTCCACTTTACATTTTCTGAAGGCAAAAAATGCTTGAAGGTGCTCACTTTTTTACAATAAGAAGGATTTACGAATTTCTTTGTTTACACCTTTAAAATTCGTACCACAGTCACTAAATATTTCCTTTGGCTTTCCTCTCTTATGCAATAAATGCTTCAATGCTTCTAAACAAGCTCTAGAGCAAAGATCTTCAACTTCCAGATGGACAGCTCGAGTTGTGAAACAAACAAAAATGCAAACATAAGACTCTTAAATGATTTTTGGCCACGACCAAATTATGTTTTTTATCATGAATGGGCCAGCAAAATCCACAACCAACTCGAAGGAAAGCTCGTGAAGCTGTAATCCTGGATTGCTGGCAAGTCTGTCATCATTTGCTTGGCCACTTGAGCGCGTATGTCTACTGCAAATAACACATTGTTGAACAATTTTTCTTGATTTCGATCTAGCTGCGATAATCCCAAATTTTTTCCTGATTAAGGAAAGCAAAAGTGCAGGGGCTGCGTGCAATAGTTTCGTGAATGACTTATAAGTTTAGAGATAAAGGTTTTCTGCGGGATGAGTATCGGATGTTTTTGATCTCGGAAAGCTCTGAGTTCATTAAGCGCCTCCAGCCAAGAATTATTCCCTTCGATCCAAGAACGGGCTTCATGAAAGTATTCGACTGGAAGACTTCCATGTTTTTCCCAGCCTTGAAACTTGCATTTCTTCGGGAAATTCAGAACGCCGTATAGTTCTTATCACAGCACACATTGCATCATTTAGTTCTTCACTAGTTAGAAATCTTTTTCGTTTTGGATTTTTTCAAAGAGTTGTCACAAATCTCAAACAATATGCTGTGATGTGACAAAGTTTCACCACCGAGATGAAATTTAGACAGGAATTAATCTTCACTAATTTGACAAAATTAACAACGTAGCCTTTTCTTTCTCTTGAGTATGTTTTGATTGTCCAGATTGGAATAAGGTTTGCTCATACTCGGAAAGTTCTTCCAATTTATTTTGGAGCCCACTTGGTCCCTATGAACCACTGATCGCAATCGATTAATCAGAGGTTGTAAACCTCTTGTGGCACAATCAGCAGGATTGGATTTTCTTTCGACATGATTCCACTTCACATCTGGTAGGTATGCTATCTTTAATCTTCGAGACCGATTGGCTACAAAAGGGAAGCCACCTCCGTGATTCAGAAGCGATCCCCGCAGAGTGTGATGGTAGAATCGGACCAAGCTAAACATTTTGAGAATGGCACATTTAAAGAATTCATGACAGTCCCTAACCGTTTCGCAAGCATAAGCAGAACAAAGTTCAAGTCTGGGCAATGATTGAACCTTGAGTGGTGCGACTCTAGTTTTAGCACACAGCACTGCAACTTACTTCCTTCATCTGAATATGATTTTACATAAATAGCAGTGCTGTACGCCTTTCCCGAGGAGTCACAAAATGCATGCAATTCAATTTTGTGACAATTTTCAATTATGACTAGTCTAGGAATTTTGAGAATGTTAAGTAAGCTTTAGTTCTTTATGAAATGAAGTCCAAGTAGAAGCTCTTTGGGATCAAAGTAAGTCATCCCATTGACTTGCAAACCATAATTCTTGGAGAAATATCTTAGCGAAAACCACACTTGGTGCAAGCCAGCCTAATGGATCAAAGAGTCTTCGACTTCTGAAAGCACACTTCTTTTAGTTACCGCAAAGGTACTAGATGGAAGAACCTTGAAATCGAATGTATCACTATGGGCTGCCAATTGATACCCAGTACTTCCTTGGTTGATCTTTCAAAATGTCCAAGTGGTTTGAATCTTCTCTGAGTTCAAGAGGTAACTCTTTCAAAATTTCTGATTCATTGCTTAACCATTTTCGAAGCGTAAAACCATCCTTGCGCATCAGTGAGTCGATATCACGAACTAATTGTTTTGCTTCTGTTTTTGAAGAAGTACCCGTCAGCAGGTCATCAACATAAAAATCAGATTTCACAACCCTGGATGCATTTGGGTAGTTATCTTGCTCGTCTAGAGCTAGTTGAAGAAGCGATCGAGTTGCTAAATAATGCAGGAGACGTGCCATAAGTGACTGTCAAAAGTCTATATTCCTGGATGGGTTTATTTGCATCATTTCTCCAAAAGATGCGCTGGAAATCGGCATCTTCATGTTAAGCGAATTTGCCTGTACATCTTTTCGATGTCCCCACAAATAGCAACAGTATGCGTTCTAAATCTGATTAGAATGTCAAACAATTCAGGTTGAATTGTAGGACCAACATACAACAAATCGTGAGAGAGCATCCATGGGATGTCTTAGCTGAGGCATCAAAAACAACTCGAAGCTTGTGCTAGTGCTAGAGGGCTTCAAAACAGGATGATGGGGCAAGTAGTACACTGAAGAAGGAGTTGGTTCAGAACTAGCTACAACTTCCATATGGCGTAATTCTAACTACTCATTAAGAAATTCCTTGTACAATGTGTGTACTTCCGGTTTGTTAATTAAGCCTATTTTCTTGAAGCATATATTTTGAAAGCTAACTCTCTAGAGTTACCCAAATTTGGCGAAGGTTTCTTGAAGGGTAATCTAACAACATAACTTCGTTGGCAAGAATGCCAACGAAGGAAATCAGTTCCACAACAGCCGCCTGGGCGTCTAGTATCGATACCTCCCGCCGAGTCAGCCTTTCAAAGGATTGGCATAGATGTACTGGGAAGATTCCCGAAGTCGAGTCAAGGAAATAAATGGATAATCGTTTGCACGATTATTTAACTCGCTACGTTGTTACAAGAGCTCTTCCAAATGCTGGTGCGCCGGAAGTAGCTAAATTTCTTTTGGAAGACATTATTTTGACGCACGGAGCTCCGAGAGTACTAATCAGTGATCGAGGTCAGGTCTTTCAGTCAAAAATGTTTCATGAACTTAATGGGCTGTGCAATATCTCACATAGAATTACAACGGCGTACCATCCACAGACGAACGGACTGACTGAACGTTTTAACAAAACGTTAACGGACATGCTCTCCATCTACGTCGACTTAGAACAAAAGAATTGGGACGCAGTTTTGCCGTTTGTTACCTTCGCGTACAACACTGCTACACAGGACACGGCTGGCTTTTCCCTATTCTTCTGTGCCATGGAAGAGAAGCTGAGACTACCACTTGACACCATGTTTCCATGTGTTGACGGTAATGAGGAAGATGACTATATAAGCGACCCTAATTACAAAAGCTGAGGAGCCCAGGCAGTTGGTCCGACCTCCGAACGTAAATGCTCAAGCAAAGGATAGTCATCGTTATGATGCCAGACACCGGATGGTAACTTATAAGCCTGGCAACCTAGTGTGGGTTTTCATACGATAAGAAAAGTCGGACTATCAGAAAAACTATTGCGATATTTTGGCCCCTATAAGATTTTGCGGCGGTTATCTGACGCTCACTACCGAAGTGGAAGATTTTGACCCTATTTCCAGGAGGCGAAATCGAAAGAAGTAGTTCATGTGCTCCGGATGAAACCGTATTAACAACCCAGATGCTGAAGACGCTTATTTAGATGCCTATAATGACAGCAACAACCCAAAGCAGAAGATGTTGAACGAGAACAGTCTCACCGACGCACCATCCAGATCTTATTCCGGACCCCCTTACGCGGTCTAGAGCAAAAATCCGTAACGTATGCATTTTAGTGCAAACAGCGAGGCGCTGTTTTTGCAGGGAGGGAGCAATGCCACATTTCACCGAAGCACCGGTGGCTCAGGGGTATCGCTCCCGAAGTCCTAATCCGAAGGTCCAGGGCTCGAAGCAGCCGCCGTCGGGATACGACAACATCGGTTATTTTAATTTGCTCTGCATGCTAGCTGTATGCAAAATTTATCTATTATTTATTTCAGTTCGGTTCCAGAGGTTTCTGGAATAATCCCCACACTTCCGGTGGGAATGTCGGGGACGTTCCGGGAGTTGTATTACGGTGATGTTCCCCGCAATCTGGTCAATAAAATCTGTTCTGATCTACGCTTCATGTCATTTCCGTATTCCCCGAAATCATCGTGACAATATGAAGAAAAGTGTTGTAATCTTTATTTTGAGTACTACGCCTTTGTTATAATTAGTTTTCTAGAATGATTATCGGAATGGGCACTCGGTACCATTTCGCCGTATGAAAATGAATACCATCATAACATTCAGAAGGCCCGTAAAGTGGATAAAATTTATTTCATTGCAACCAAAAAAAAAAACTAAAACCAAAATGGTGTAAATGTCAAGAACTAAACGCAAAAACTGAGTCACAATAAAATGGAGGCAAGAACTATTTATTAAATTATCTTATATGCAGTATACTATCAAAATTACATTGCCTCTTAGGTTTCTCATTCTATTTCACATTTTCGATAGTTGCCAATTTAAACAAGTTCCGTATGAACATAATTCCAAATACAATTAGCAGTGAGTATTAACTTTACCAAATATTTATTACATACATATATATATATATTATATATATATATATATATATACTATATATATATATATATATATATATATATCTATCTTAGTATTACACAGTTACAATAGGCTGGCTGGCGCTTAAATTACTATCTTAGAAGGAGCACCGCGAATAAAAAAAACTTACCACAGCGCTGCAGGTTGAACTAAAAAAAATATATACAGGAAAGCAAAGGCAAGATAGTAAAGCCCCTGGAATAGAAAGAGGGGAGAGGAAATGAGGACTGTTCCCATATTGAAGTTCTGGCCATCTCTTCCATCAAATGTTTCAAGAGTTCCATCGGAGACCCCGGAGATAAGAGCAGGGTAGCTAGAAGACCGTTAAACTGCAAGCGATCATCGCCGAACACACAATGCTTCCTTCCTTTAGAATCGAAACCCATGAAAACGCCTTGCCCTTTTTCCTCAAAAAGACTCCGCATCAGAAGTCCCTGGTCTGGTTAAATATTGCTAACCAGCGCCGTTGTTTCACCACTCCCAACCGCCTCCGGCGGACCGAAACCACTTCAAATAACCCCGTTGTTTTCGAGTATTAATTTCTTCTGGCATCATCTTCAGCTCGCCTAAATTTCTAACATAATTGGCGCTACCACCGTGCGAGGCTGACGCACTGTATCCATGCGCGTAGTTGTAATCACAACGGCGCGCTCTAATTCCTAACGCCTGCGAAAAACATCGTTGGCCGGCCGCCCCTCGAAAACTGCAAGGCCAGGGGTATCCGGTTACGGCTCGGGAACAGAGAAGGAAGCTTTTCACAGAAAGATACTTTTTACCAGGGCCAGAAAAAGGAGACAGAGAGGATATAATTACTTTTTACACTTTTACGTTTACTCTTATCCAGCCAACCATATTTCTTTTTCTTTACGCCACCAGCTTACAATAATTAACTACATTCCTTGGCATTAACAATTATACTTGGCATTTACACAAATTAATTAACCTACACACACATCATATGGCTAAACCTAACCCAGCAATAGCATAACAAGTGATAAAAAGAACATAATCAAAGTAGAGAAGACCATATATAACCAGAGATATATGTATAAAATTTGAAGTCTAAACATGGTACAACAGTTTTACAAAAATGCATAAATAAATAAAGTAAATTAACGTAAAAACCAATAGACGGATGAAAGTGAACAGCGCAGGCTGCGGATGTTCACCAATTAATTGCTATAATGATGGGAATGAAGAGTTAAAATATTTTATATACAGTTTTTTATATACGTCGGAGCACTCTCATCAAATAACAAGTGTAAATGCATTAGGACTGCTGGCGTTCAAAATAGGGTCATAAACAACGCAATGTCCGATCTTTCGGGGTCATATTTTTGCATTATAGATTTTATATTTCTGGACCGGCCTAACGTTATCACTTTGGGAGAAAGCTACACTTTTAGTCTCGGCTGCCTGAGTTAACCGCAACCCTTTCTAGTTCATATTTCTGGTTTTCGTACGTTCTTCAATATGTCTAGCTTCAAGCTCGTTTGTTTAGCTTCAGCTCGCTCTTGTTGACTACATTCTAGTTTCGCCATAATATTATTCTACTCATACCTAGCACTAGCTATTATTTTATCGCTCAGGTAACATTTCCTATCGTTATCCTCAAAATTAATTTCCAGATCATCCGCAAGAATTTAGAGATCTTTTTTCGTATAGGTCATTAGAAATACCATTTTATATTTAATTTTGTCTAGCTCAATACATTTCCTAAGGGACAATTACATTATTTCAAAACAATCCCCCACAATAATACATTTATAATACAATTGCACGTTTGCAAAACAATCCCCCAAATAATGCACTTGATACAAATATACTTCTCAAAATCTTAAAATGAATAATATACTTTTCCTAACAATACCGAAGTTAATAAAGAAAAATAAATGCTCTTTTCTTAACATTCAAGAAATAAATACTCTTAGTACTAATTAGAATATGCAATCACAGTTCAAATAAAAAATGACACCGTTTCTAACTCAGGGCCAGATTATAAACACTGGGGGCCCCGGAGCAGATGCTATTTGCCCCCCCTCCCCTTACGAACATTTATATAAATAAGACTATCCATGGACTAGGTGCTTACACCAAGGTGTGAGGATAAAGTAGTTAAAAAATCAGGATTAAAAATTCGTTTGATTTAAATTTTGATTCAATAATGATAACAACCTGCATTCGAGTCCTATATCTGCTATTATAGTGTATGGCTGATAGGATGAAGCATTCATAAACATGTTTCTTATCAAATTGAAAACGCCTTCACCTTCTGCTGTACGCCTGATACAACCTGTTTAACATTTTCCCTAAAGCAGAAACCCCTCAGGGGGTGTACATTCTTTAGGTAACAAGGGTGTCGCAATCCCGAGGTACCCAGCGAAACTATCATCTTATTTCCTTTTCCCCTCCCCTTTTCTCTACTTTTTTCTTTTTTTTTCTCCCTCGTTGCGGTTGCCTCTTCGGAGGTGAGGCTCATCATCAGAAGCTGTACCCATTCTGCTGCTACTAGCTTCTAATGGCGATTAACTGCCTACGTGTTTGCCGTGCGTGGAGACCCTTGTCCAGGAATGGGGATTCCTGGTAGTTGAGGGGTTTTATTCTTCGCCATAATGTGGGCTTTCAGTAAGATAACGCTCCAACACACTACTTTGGCCCTTGCTTCAGGTAAACGGGAGGTGCACATTGGTCCCGTGTGTACCAATCGGCTGGTCGGTTAGACATTGTTCACTGGCTCAGGGCTAAGCAACCGGTTCATTGGCCGCGCGCGTATAGTTCCCGGTTAGCACTGGCGCAGTAACCGGCGTCCCCTTGCTGGGCTCCATGGTGGGTGGTGCCGCCGGGGACCGAACATACGGCCCTTTTTTGTGGATAACACTAAAAGAAGCAAGAAACGTCAAGATTTTTCATAGTTAAACGTACGGAAGACTCTTTCGCCACGGTATCTCCTTTTCTGATACAAAAGTGCCTTTATGCATCTGTAGGGAATGTCCAATCAGTTAAAAGCTCCGTTCTGGGGACTTGTTAGTCGAAGTGACGAACTCATCACAAGCTGCGCAGCTATTAAAAGTTTCAAAGTTTGGAAACATGGAAGTGTCCGTAACTCCACATGGATACCTCAACTCTTCGCGAGGGGTTATATCGGAAGCCGATCTACTCCATACCTCCGAAGATGAAATGTTGGAGAACTTTAGAGACCAAACTTGTGTGTGCCGTCCGTCGAATTATTATCCGTCGAGATGGGAATGCAATTCCTACTAAGCATCTCATTCTCACATTCGACACTCCAAAATTACCATCATTTATTAAAGCTGGGTATCTACGGTGTCCCGTACGACCATATGTGCAGAACCCTCTCCGATGCTTTCAGTGCCAACGTTTCGGGTCACTCGAAAGCATCGTGTCGTGGTTCCGAGGTCTGCGCCCGTTGTTCCCAGCCTGGCCATCCATCTGAGACAAGTAACGCGCAAGCAAAATGTGTGAATTGCCAAGGTGAGCACACTTCGTACTCACGCGCATGCCCGAAATGGGTCCTAGAAAAAGAGATCCAAACACTTCGGGCCAATAATAACATCCCATATATTGAAGCACGTAAACAGATAGAAGCTCGGAGTTCCCAGACTGGGAGTTTCGTACGCCTCTGTCGCTGGCCCCAAAAAATTGATGTGTACAAGCGTCTACACAAACCGAGTTGACCCCTGTTTCCAATAAACCGCAGAAAATTAAAATCACTAAAACACCATCTGTCAATATTTCTGATTCCCAGAACACTTATTTTGATACTTCGTCAGGAATCCCACCAACCCTAATAGAAACGTACAGTCTTGCCCAGAAAGCGTATTGGAATTTCTGCAAAAAAAAAAAAAAAGATAATGGTTATGCGGTAAAAAAATCCGCAGCCGGTCCGTCGGCATGTAGCCGAGGAGGCTGCTATTCAGTTATTTACATCCGATCTTTCGGATAATGTGGAATTCGAAGAGGTTCCTCCAATTCCACCCTCAAAAGGGTCTGTTTTCACCCATGTCTCTCCTCTTGAGGTTTTTCATTCTGGCTTCCTTAATTTCTTGAAATTGTCGTGGTTTCCGCCATAAGCTTCAGGATATTAAAACCCTGATCTGTGAATATCACCCGGCTTGTGTCGCACTTCAGGAAACTTTCCTGCAGTCAGCGGACACAGCCAAGGTCCGTCGTTACAGCTGCATTAGGAGAGATAGCGAACACAGTGGGAGAGCGTCGGGAGGTGTTGCCCTCTTGACCTCTCATGATTATCCATCCACCTCTCTTACCCTACATACCACCTTGCAGGCAGTGGCTGTAAGAGTGCACATGAGAAAGTTAATCTCTGGTGTACCCTTTATCTACCCCCTAACGATGTAATCGATCAGAGGTCACTTGATGACTTAGTGTGTCAGCTTCCAGCGCCCTTTATTATTATCGGTGACTTCAATGCACATAGTCCTTTGTGGGGTAGTGTGGATAGTAACTCCCGTGGGCAACAGATTGAAAAGCTGATTTCGGATCACTCTCTCTGTTTGCTGAATAACGGTGAAACTACCCATTTCCATGCGCCCTCAAGAACTTTTCACACAATCGACCTTGCAATTTGCAAGTCCATCCGCTCCTACCTTTCTGGCATTTTAGTGTAGGGAATGACTTACGTAACAGCGATCACTTCCCAGTTTCTCTCAGTTTCTGGGGGTGGGTGTGAGCCTGTTCGTCGTCTTCCCCGTTTCATTTATGATGCAGCCGACTGGTGCTTGTATCAAGCCAGAGCTGTGATTACCAGAAACATGATTGTAGGAGAGATTGATGAGTGTGTAAAAAAAGTTACCGACGTGATAATGAAGGCCGCTGATGCAGCGATCCCTAAAACATCATCTTCTATTCATAAGCATCGAAAACCATGGTGTAACTCAGAATGCACGGAAGCTATTAAGAAGCAAAGAAAAGCGTGGGGTATTTTCCGCCGATATCCCACCACCTCAAACTACATTGCTTTCAAGCAAGCGAAGGCAAATGCTAGGAGAGTACGTCGCAGGTGCCAGAAAGAATCTTGGATCCAGTATGTCTCCAGCCTTACATCCCACACTCCCAGTAAGCAGTTGTGGACTCGTGCCAAGAGGGCAATGGGACTTTATTCTGAACATCCTATCTCCAGTATTAAAGAGGGATGGTCATGAACTTACTGACATTCATGATATTGCGAATGCCATCGGTCGTGCCTTCGAATATGTCTCGAGCGCCGAGTCGTATGAGCAACCATTTTTAACTTATAAATGTCATGAAGAATCTCGTCCCATTAATTTCTCAACCCGGTCCAACCTACCTTACAACTGCCCTTTCACAGAGATTGAGATTACCCGCTGTTTACATCAGACTCGACAATCAGCCCCAGGGCCTGATGTATAACGTAAAGTCTTCTTAAACATCTTCCGAAGACCTCTCTCCGTAACATCCTATTCCTGTTTAATAGAATCTGGGAGGAGCATACTTTTCCACTTTCTTGGCGTCAGGCCATTGTTATTCCCTTCCCTAAACCTGGTAAGGATGCAACTGACCCTGCGAACTACAGACCAATAGCACTCACTAGTTGCCTATGCAAGCTTCTTGAACGCATGATAAATGTACGCCTTGTTCATGTGTTGAAAATAATGAATGTTTTTCACCTTTCCTGAGTGGGTTCTGCAAAGGCAGGTCACCTATGGACAATATCATATCCCTGGAATCGCAGATCAGAAACGCTTTGTGAGGAGGAAACATTTAGTGTCTATCTTTTCGATATTGAAAAGGCGTATGACAAGACCTGGCGGCATGGCATACTTCGTGACCTCCACTCTCTACATTTTCGGCGTCATTTACCCATTTTTATTGCTAACTTATTAGCTCATCGTGTTTTTAGAGTACGGATAGGTTCTATTCTATCAGATGGTTTTAATCAAGAGAAAAGAGTACCACGGGCAGTGTTTTAAGCGTAACTCTCTTCTCTATAAAATAAATAATATCCTTAATGTTTTACCTCCATCTGTTCATGGCAGCCTTTATGTAGACGACCTGCAGATTCTTGTGAAGGTTCGCATATACGGCATATCGAGGCGACAACTTCAGACAGCTGTTAATCGATGGTTCGGTGGAATTCTGAAAATGGTTTTCGGTTCTCCATTGATAAAACTTCTATTGTCCACTTTTGTAGACTTTGAAGGTTTCATCCAGATCCTGAAATCTATCTTGGGCAGACAAAAATTTCCATCGCTGAAAGTGCGCGGTTCCTAGGCGTTTTGTTTGACAGGAAGCTCACTTTCCTTCCGCACATTTTATATCTGCGGAAGAAGTGTGAAGCAGCCCTCAACCTTTTAAAGGTTCTTTCGAACACGTCTTGGGGTGCGGACCGCATCTCTATGCTGAGAACTTACAGAGGCGTCTATCCGCTCGAAACTGGATTATGGCTGTGCAGCTTATGGGTCAGCACGAGCATCAGCTCTGCGACAGCTGGACACCGTTCATCATAGAGCATTGCGTCTTTGTTCTGGAGCTTTCCGCACGTCTCCCATAGAAAGTCTGTATGTGATCTGTAACGAACCATCACTAAGTTTAACTCGTCTTGAACAGTCGCTAATGTTATACTTCCGTATCCTATCTCATCCAAAGCATCCCTTACAAAACTTGTTGCTTGATAGCCAGCATAATTTCTTTTATAGGAATCGCCCGTCGTGTATTCCATTGTTTGGTACTCGGATACGAAATCTTCTCAGTGATACAGAGATCAAAGATCTGGACGTTATGACAGTTCCCTCTGGGTTGTACCGCCCTGGCGGTCTCATAACTTCCCATATCTGCAACCATTTGGAGATTTCGATAAATCTAACACCAGCGATGTGGTGTACCGGTAGCTTTTTGCAGCCCATCGAATTACACACTCTTCCTACATAGATATATATACCGACGGATCGAAAGCTAGTAATCATGTTGGCTGTGCTTATGTCTGCTACAACGACGTGATCAGTCGCAGCTTACACCCGTTCTTTTCCGTATTTTCTGCTGAACTGGAAGCCATCGTAGAAGCCTTACAATACGTTTGCACCCGGAGTGAGAGGAATTTCGTTGTATACACAGATTCGCTGAGCTCTTTACAAGCTCTCGAATCACACTCTCCTACACACCCGCTGGCGATTGAGGTGTTGAAGCTTCTACGTCATCTATCTGGTCGGGGCCATAGGGTCTTGTTTTGCTGGATTCCCAGTCATGTAGGAATACTGGGAAATGGACTGGCAGATGCTGCTGCGAAAAACTCGACTGTCGCGCTTCATAAACCACTCCCTTATTCTGACATGAAGCAAGCGATAAAGAATGTGATTCGTAGTAAATGGCAGGAAGTATGGAATCTGCAGGTCAGCAACAAATTATATGGAATAAAAAAACACAATCTCACCTTGGCAGGCTTTACCATCTCGCAAGAGAGACGTGTTGTTGACACGGTTGCGTATTGGGCACTCGCGACTCACTCATGTCCATCTGCTGCTGCGCGAGAGCGCTCCCTTATGTCTCTATTGCAAATTGCCCTCTCACTATTGCACATATTCTATGTAGCTGTGTGGCTTTTAAAACTATTTATTTTAAACTATACAATTCTTATTCACCTAGTTTAGATATTTTATTGGGGGAATACCCCCATCCTAATCTTTTTAACTTTTTACGTATGACTGGTTTTTACTCTGAGATTTAGGTTTTTAAATCTTGTACCTTCAGATTTGATAATTTTTATCTAAAACTGTTTTTATCTTGTTTATACCTCAAATTTTATACATTTTACCTGTGGTTTTACATGGTCTATATGTACTTTGAATGTTTTTATCTATATCTTTACTTTTCCTATATATATATATAATATATACTTTTATCATAGATTTTACGGTTTTTTGGTCTAAAAATAACAACTTATATGTATGTTTGTTACTGTTCACCATGTGTTTGGCGCAGCTTGTCCTCTCTGGACCTTGCGCCAATAAACCCAAACAAACCAACCAACCAACCCTAAAGCAGAAAGTGAAATTAAAAACTTTCACTTATCCGGTACCCTATCTATTTTAGTGTTGTGAAATATTTTGAGCTAATACTTTCTATAGAATAATGCAGGTAATAGATTACATTTTATATTGCATAATTATAAATTAAAAGAAATTATTTATTTATAATATAATATTCTTTGGACCTTTATTTTACTTACCTTGGAGGATAGAATATGAAGAATTTAAAATAATAAATTAGATGAAGACTTAAATATTATTTATTTTTGAGATACATCTTTTTCTCATTTTCCTCTTTACAAAATTGTCTATAACAGTTCCAAAATCAATACACAATAATGACAGTGAACACAATTTCCCTTGCAAAAAACTTGAACGGAGAGGAGATTTCAATCTTTTCAATAGAGAAAAGATCGTTCACCAGAACAATTTCAGATTGGAAGAGTTAACATGATTCTCAAAGCAGTTACTACATTGGGAAATGTTTCTTCCAGTTGAAAGCTTTTTAGTTTTTCCAGCATAGATGACACTATATCGTCTGCTTCTATCACTGATGAAAACTGCTGCAGCTCATCTGTTAAGCAATCTTCTAGATCGTCAGAGTAGTACTCTTGCAGATATTTAGAACTTTGACACACTACAGAATAATTTTTTATATCATAAAAACAGGCAAATTCTTTGCAATGTCCTTAATAAGGAAGTTTTCTTGAAGTTAGATGAGAAATGAGAGAATCACAAATGGCAATATTTTTTTTAAAAAAATGTATGCCCCACGTGCTTTCATACATATATTGTTATTTATAGCATGAGGGTCTTTTCTGTTTGGAATCACTTTTTTTTCGATCAGACTCATAAACAGGAACTCCATTTCCCCTCTTTGCTACATTTTCATACATTGAGAAATTATCTCTAACAGACTGAGTGAAGTCAATTAATGATTTGTACAAAGGACCTACTAGTAAAATATTTATAGTTTGTTTATGCAATTCTATGCTTGTTTGATGTAGTCTTTGTAGAAGGGTGTCCCCACAACAATATTCAATATGGATTAAAATTTTTAAAACTTTTATGCAAGGACGATGCTTCCAATTTCGTTGAAACATTTTGTTCATCATCTTTAGATATAGAATCTAGAGTTAGTAGAACAGAAGTATAGTTCTTCCTTAATGATTTAACTGCTTGTGCATCAGCACACCACCTTTTCGAACTGCAACTTTTCAAGGTAAAACTCTCCCCATTTTTCCTAATATTTTGCTAGGGCATTGCCATCTGTATGTAGATGCAGAGAAGAAATTATACACCTGTTGCATCAGACAGAAAAATTGAAGAGTAAAACTGCAAGATTCCACAGCGTTGACTCCTACCAAAGTGAGAGAATGGGTAGCACAAGGTAAAAAATCGGCTAAAGGATTTAAACTTTTCAATCGTGCTTGTAATCCTGAATATCTACCAGCCATGTTTGAAGCATTGTCATAGCTTTGACCCCTACAATTGGTTATATCAAGACTTAATTCTGAAAGTGTTTGTAATACAACCATAAAGTTTCTGATTTATGGTTGGTAATCGAGATAAATTTTAGAAAACGCTCCACCGGTTGAGCATTGTGCACGTATTTCAAAACAAAACATAGCTGATCAAGATGAAAAATGTCTGGTGTGGAATCCATAATCAAACTAAAACTTTTGCTGATGCAACTTCTTCGATAATTTTTTCCAGTAACCTTTTCAGCAATTAAATTAATAATTTCATCACCAATTGTTGATGATAAGTAATTAACATTTCCTTTACCAGGATTACCGTATTTTTGTAGATGAGAAGATAAAAATTGATCAAACTGAGATATCAGTTCCAAACAGCCTAGGAAATTTCCGTTGTGCTTGGAACCAATGGTTTCATCGTCACCATAAAATGGCAATTCACGTATAGCCAAAAATTTAACAACTGCAACAACACGTTTCACACAGATGTAAAATAATTTGCTTCATCATCATATTGCTTAATTAAGGAACAATCTATCCTTTGTACAATGCTTAATCGTTGAGACATCTTTAGTATGGATGTTTTATGAAGCATAGAATTTTCATGCTCTGTTAATCGAACAGAATCATGTTTCCAGTCATTGAAACCAGACACTAGTTGTCCTTTAGATGTTATACAAACAATTTGCACACACAACAAAACACTAATTTGGTTGTTGGAAATATCAAAATATCATCCATTTTCTTAAAACTTTTTCACCATTCTTTTTTTTCAGGTGAAAAAAATTTCCTGGAGTCAAACTTCTTTTTACATTACCGCCACAAATTTTTCTCGGTTTCTCTTAATAAATCCATATTTTGTGGAGGTGGGTTTTGTATACGATATTCAATCATATGATCGTCAATTTCATGCCATGAAACTGGATCAGAATCAAAACATTGAGAACATGTGTCTCTTTTTTCAACAAGAGATTCGCCATTTAGTGCAAGTTCTTTTGCTTTATTAAAGCACGAAACGCCAATTTCAGAATCTTTGTTTGTAAAATTTTCTTCATTACTAGATAAAGTTTTAGTAGGGGATCCAACATTTGAAACTTCTGGGATAATACTTACCCCAGAACACCAATCCGTTTCATCAATTGTTTCAGTCGGAGCTGCATTTACAATCTCCGATTTCTGTTTCATGAACAATTCAATTCTAGAAATTTTGTTCTTAGCAATATCCCGTTCTTTTTTTCCATTTTCTTTTTGCAGAACCAGAAAGGTCAGTACGAGATGGCATTATTCGAATGAAACAATAACTTAAGCAAACTATAAGAAATAATCAAGCTATGTATATCTCAGAGTAGGAATAGAGATCTTCTATATGCACGTGAAAAAAAAAATCTAGGACTCTATAAACAAGCAAATGATGCTGCCAAATATATTCTACAAATTTTAATTCAGTAGCTAGTACCAGATTTCGCCTTATCAAATACACCAAACAGCGAGTATTTTGTGAAAGAAAGGAGTGGCTTACGTAATAGCAATTGATAAACAAGTTTGTAACACACTTTGATAAACGAGTTCTAATGACGTGTATCTGTGTTTGTTCTGATATTGTTTAGCTTTGAAAGAACATTTTTTACTCTGTTGCTAATAAATTCGTTCTAAAATTTTTTTTCCTTTTTTTTTAAAAAGAGATTTTGTTACATTATAGATTACGTTAAAGAGATTTTGCACGTTAAGGAGGACAGTTTGGGGGCCCCCTAGCATCAGGGGGCCCTGGGCAAAGTCACGATTTGCCCATGCGATAAAAAGGCTCTGGTTCTACTCAGAAAAAATAATATAATATATTATAATATATCCCACAATAATATGCACTTAATTACTGCAACAAATTTCAACACAATTAAGAGATTCCATTTACTAATTCAGCGTAATGTTTCTCGACTTGTTCATAGACCATAGAATTCAGATAATATAACACCGTTTCGAATTTCTCGATCACAGTTGAACCCTAGAAAAGGCTATCAGAGCTTCTGGTCTTATGGCTAGAGGAACTATCTACCAAAAGACAACGCAAACCTTGGCATTCGCTGATGACATCGCTTTAGTGGGTAGATCCAGAATATATGTCGCAGAAGCATTCAATTTATTAGAAGCCGAAGCAAGGAAATTAGGCCTAACTATAAATGAAGATAAAACTAAATTTTTAGAAATTACCCATAAAATACCTAACCCATTGCCATTAACTGTAAACAACTACACTTTCGATAATGTAACACAGTTCAAATATCTTGGAACTATCGTCACTAATAACAATGATATATCTGTTGAAATTAATAACAGACTTATATGTTAATAGATGTTACCATGGCCTCAAAAAATCAGTTTAAATCTCTAATTATTAGCCGTAACACTAAAATTAATGTATATAAAACTATTACGACCCATCATACAATATGGCTGCGAGTGCTGGGCAACGACTAAATCTAATGAAAATAAACTATTGATCTTCGAGCGCAAAATATTAAGAAAAATATTTGGTGCAATTTGCGAAAATGGTGTTCGGTGTTTTGACCGGAGTCGCTACTTCGACGGCCACACCGATTTATACTTTCCTGAAAGAACCTACAAAAGGTTGGAATGAGGCACGCTCGGCACCTATTAATATAACAAATATTTATTAACAACAGCGAGCGAAATGCTCGTATCGAACCGAGACATACAGCTCACCAACACAGGTGAGAGCTAGCGGGAGAGTGTGTGTGACAGAGTCTCTTGATAGTGCGCTGAGCGCGGGCTTGCTTCCTATTGGTCAGCATCTCCGGCGGTTGCCGTTAATGTCCCGATGCCGTTTGCGGGTGACCATGGAGTACGCTCGTGTGTTGCCGCAGTACCCCCCTTTCCAGTGTCAACGCTCGTGACAAATCTGGCAGGGAATCTGGCCTGTCGACCGAAATGTGTTTGCTTTGCTCCTCCTGTGGTCTCCGCTGCAGGTCTTGCTTCTGGTGTTGTCGGGCTGGTCTCGTGCGGCTTGGGTAAAGTAGCAGAAGCAGCTTGTTGAGGTCCTGCCGTCCCCAGTAGAAAAGCCGGTTCGACCCCGATCTACCGAAATGACCCGTTCTTTGCCCCGGATCTGCACTTTGAGGGTCTTGTTGTACCGTTGTAGCACAGGGTAAGGTCCGTCATATGGCGGTGTTAATGGCGGTTTGACGTGGTCCAGTCTTACAAAGACGTGTGTGCAGGCTGAAAGTGTTTGTGGCACGAAAGTTCGTTTGTTGCCGTGGTGACTCGTGGGTTGTGGTCCACAGCCTGCATCACCGAACGAAGCTCGCTCAAGAATGTAGCGAGGTTCACGTTGTCTTTCCCTGTATGTAAAAATTCACCTGGAAGACGTAACGTTGTGCCGTATACAAGTTCGGCCGTTGTCGCTCCCAAGTCCTCTCTGAGCACCGAACGTAAACCTAAAAGAACGGTTGGCAAGTTCTCCGTCCAGCGCTCGTTCAGACAAGCCTTAACTCTGCCTTTAAAGGCCTGTGAGCATTTTCAATAAGACAATTTCTCCTGGGATGGAACGGAGTAGTATGGATGTGTTCTATCCCTAACAATTTAGCCAATGTTTTAAAGAGCTGGGACTCAAATTGTCGTCCCTGGTCGGTAGTAATGGTGCTCGGTGTGCCAAACCGTGCAATCCATTGTGCGTAAAAGGCTTTCGCGACTGTATCCGCGGTAATGTCCGTCAATGGCACAGCCTCAATCCAGCGGGTAAATCTGTCAATCATCGTGAGTAGATATTGACAGTTGTTTGACGTTGGTAGCGGTCCCACGAGATCGAGGTGAATGTGATCAAATCGCCTGTCCGGGACAGTAATCTTACTAACCGGACTAACTGTGTGGCGGTGTATTTTGGCCCGTTGGCACGGTATGCACGCTCTGGACCACTTTCGTGCGTCCTTAGCGATCGCCGTCCAGATAAATCGGCTAGTTATGAGTTTAACCGTGGCGTTGATACCGGGTGCGATAAATTATGGACTGTGTCGAAAGCGAGGCGTCTGAAATCGAGAGGAATATACGGTCTAACTTTTGATGTTGAGACGTCAAATATAAGGGTGTCTCACATCCTGGGATTGTCATTAGTTTGAGACTTAACGAAGGATTTTGAGGAGTTCCTGAAGTTCGGAATCTTCCTGCTGAGCTTGTGCGATAATTCTGTAATCTAGTCTTTCTGGAAAACTGATTGTTTCGATGCGCGACAACAAATCAGCAGGGGTGTTCTCTATCCCTTTAACGAATCTGATATCCGTGCTGAACTGTCCTATGTAGTCTAAGTGTCTCCTCTGTCTAGGAGAGCATTTGTCCAGTTTTGGTTAAAAGCGAAAGTTATCGGCTTATGGTCAGTGAAGATGGTGAAAGTACGCCCTTCTAACATGTGCTTGAAATGTTTGATAGCCGCGTAAATAGCGTAAAGTTCTCTATCAAACGTAGACCACTTCTAATATAACAAATATTTATCTCTTAATATAATATATATATATTTCTTAATATAACAAATATTTATTAACAACAGCGAGCGAAAATGCTCGTATCGAACCGAGACATACAGCTCACCAACACAGGTGAGAGCTAGCGGGAGAGTGTGTATGACAGAGTCTCTTTGATAGTGTGCTGAGCGCGGGCTTGCTTCCTATTGGTCAGCATCGCCGGCGATTGCCGTTAATGTCCCGATGCCGTTTGCGGGTGACCATGGAGTACGCTCGTGTGTTGCCGCAGGTGTTTGGAGATCAATGTTTAATTATGAAATCTACCGAAAATTCTGACAACCTGACATTCTCAAGGTCATAAAAAGCCACAGGATTCGATGGTTGGGTCATTTATACAGAACTAAAGACACAAATCCAATAAAAAAGCTCACATTTACCAAACCTATGGGAGCTAGAAAGCGAGGAAGGCCACCAAGTAGGTGGCTTGATGCCGTTGAGAATGATATAAAAACTATATATAGGGGAGACTGGAGGAGTATTGCCTTAGATAGGGCCAGATGGCCTAAACTTATTGGGACGGCCTTAGCCAGTAGTAGGCTGTAATGCCCCAGAAGAAGAACTTGACTTGACAGCATATTTGTCAATTAAAAAAAATAACTATATTTAATCAAAAAATATCTCCCAAATAAAAATAAAGGGAAAATGTATTAATCATATCATGAGATTATGTATAATGAAAAAAAAAAACCCAGTCAGAAAATATATTCTAATTTTTATTTAATTATATGAACACTAATATTTGAGAATTTTAAAACAGATTAGAAAATTATTTAAATAAAGCAAAAGTGACTGGGAAAATAAAAACAGATTTTTTAAAAATGATATTTCTATTTTGAGCCAGGAAAACCTGCATTTCAGCATTTTTTGGCAGCAGAGAGGCACGATTTTTTGTGATCACATTGCCACCAGCACTAAAAACTCTTTCAGAAGGCACGCTTGTGCCTTGTACAGCCAACAGTTTCTTTGCTATTACTCTTAAAGAGGGGAACGACTCCCCATGTGACTTCCACCAACTCAGCGGGTCTTGGTTCAGCATTGTTTTTGGCATAGATAAGTAATGTTTTAATTCCATTTCGACTTTTCTGACTGGGAGTGGGATGTCATCTATAGTTTCCTGATCTTTATCGTCGTTACTGTCACTTTCTAAAAGCTTTTCTAAGCTACAATTTTTAGGATTTTTGTTCTCAGAATTGTTTGAAATACTTTCATTTGCACTATGTTCATAAACATCTAGCATGTGTTGAAGTAAAACTGTTGACCTCTTATTTATTGCAGGCATAATTTAAACGAAAACTTGGATCACAGGCAGTTGTAAGGTTTAACAACTCCATCAATTCACTGCATTCAAAGTAATATTCATCCAAAGCAGACAGAATTTCACTTTTCATTTCTTTCACTAGTCTTCTGTCTGTGTCCTTAGGTTGCATACTTTTTTTGATTTTTTGAAGTAAAGGTACCAGAGATGAAGCTGTGGTATATATCTCTCCAGATAAATGCTTCGTTATGTCTCCCACTAAGGTTGTAGATTCTACAAAATCTTGTAATGCAGAAACTTCATTTTGCTCAAGAATTCGAAATTTTTTTGATGGATAGTCAAATAAAACTTTGCTGATAGGAAGCTGGTTGTCTAAAAATCTTTAGCACCATTTTAGTGTGCTCCCCCATAGTGTAGGACATGCACTTGGGAGTCTCAAAGTTTCATCTGCATAAGTTCTTGGGCTTGTGAAAGATCCTTAGACATTTTCCACTTTGGGCAAAGGAGTTTTACAATTTCTTTAGCTTTGCCACAGCTTTACTTAATATTTCGATTTTTAGTGCTTTGTTTATGCCAATATTTATTGTGTGGCCAAAGCATGGCACATGCTGGACAACAGATAAGGAAATAGCTTTTAAAATATTTGCACTATTGTCAGTTGTGCAGGAGCACAACTGATTTATATTGAGGTTCCACTCGGAGAGCTTTTCTCGCAGAATTTCAATTATATTTTCTGCTGTATGATCGTCGTTAAAATGAACATAACTAATGTAATAATTCAAGCAGCTGATACCTCCATGTCAAAAACCACCTCAGTTAACCGCAAAATCAGAAGACCTTGGTGGACAGACAAATGCCGTCATGCCAAGAAACGACAACAGAAAGCCTGGAATATTTTCCTTAGATACCCGACGACCCAAAATCTATTAAATTTTAATCACGCTAAGGCATATGCCAGAAAATTTTCATCGACAGAGCCAAAGAGAGTCGTGGGCGAAATACATATTCAGTCTATCATACAATACTCCGTCTAAGGGGTCTCAGGGGTTTTAAACTCCTTCATTACACTGTAAATGTGTTCTGACTTCGACTCTCAATAACTCAACATATTATTATATATAAACAAAATTTGTTGGAACTATTTAGAACATATTCAAAATTAATACTCTCATAAAATAAATACTTTAGTTATTAAAGTAAAAATTATATAATACATTTTTTTAAAAACATTTGCTTGAAATTGAAAAAATTAAAAAAATAATTTTTAAATTAATATTAATTCAATTTTAATTAAATTTTAATTACAAAAAATATTGAAAATACTACAATATTCTCATTGTATTAATTCATTCTATAGATAACTATCATATATTGAAATATGGAAAATTTTCTTACAATTATGCTCAATATCAGATGCAGCATTTTCGCAAGCTTTACAGAAAGAAGAAAGCACTTCTACATCAATAATTTTTCCACTTTCTACCCCAATGACACTACACACTCCTATTTTTGAAGTATGGCCACGGGTTTTCCATGTCCCGTCACCGCTCACACAGATGTCAGAACTTCCAGTTAATACTTCTTCCTCACCTGCAGCTATCTTCACAGATTCTTCAGCAACGGTTTTAGTAACAAGCAATTTTCTTGCCGGCACGACCGATGGCATTCGCAATATCATGAATGTCAGTAAGTTCATGACCATCCTCTTTAATACTGGAGATAGGATGTTCAGAATAAAGTCCCATTGCCCTCTTGGCACGAGTCCACAACTGCTTACTGGGAGTGTGGGATGTAAGGCTGGAGACATACTGGATCCAAGATTCTTTCTGGCACCTGCGACGTACTCTCCTAGCATTTGCCTTCGCTTGCTTGAAAGCAATGTAGTTTGAGGTGCTGGGATATCGGCGGAAAATACCCCACGCTTTTCTTTGCTTCTTAATAGCTTCCGTGCATTCTGAGTTACACCATGGTTTTCGATGCTTATGAATAGAAGATGATGTTTTAGGGATCGCTGCATCAGCGGCCTTCATTATCACGTCGTAACTTTTTTTACACACTCATCAATCTCTCCTACAATCATGTTTCTGGTAATCACAGCTCTGGCTTGATACAAGCACCAGTCGGCTGCATCATAAATGAAACGGGGAAGACGACGAACAGGCTCACACCCACCCCCAGAAACTGAGAGAAACTGGGAAGTGATCGCTGTTACGTAAGTCATTCCCTACACTAAAATGCCAGAAAGGTAGGAGCGATGGACTGCAAATTGCAAGGTCGATTGTGTGAAAAGTTCTTGAGGGCGCATGGAAATGGGTAGTTTCACCGTTATTCAGCAAACAGAGAGAGTGATCCGAAATCAGCTTTTCAATCTGTTGCCCACGGGAGTTACTATCCACACTCCCCACAAAGGACTATGTGCATTGAAGTCACCGATAATAATAAAGGGCGCTGGAAGCTGACACACTAAGTCATCAAGTGACCTCTGATCGATTACATCGTTAGGGGGTAGATAAAGGGTACACACAGAGATTAACTTTCTCATGTGCACTCTTACAGCCACTGCCTGCAAGGTGGTATGTAGGGTAAGAGAGGTGGATGGATAATCATGAGAGGTCAAGAGGGCAACACCTCCCGACGCTCTCCCACTGTGTTCGCTATCTCTCCTAATGCAGCTGTAACGACGGACCTTGGCTGTGTCCGCTGACTGCAGGAAAGTTTCCTGAAGTGCGACACAAGCCGGGTGATATTCACAGAAGACAACCATTACCCAGGCTATGGTCGACGGTGATATCGATGATGCGGTTCGTCTTGTCTCCAACGTTATAATAGAAGCTGCCGATGCAGCCATTCCCAAGAGCTCACCTAATGGTCGAAGAAAACTGGAAACCGTGGTGGAACCTTGAGTGTTCTGCAGCATTGAAATTACAACGTAAAATGTGGGGATATTTCGCCGATATCCCACCACTCCAAATTTCGTTGCTTTCAAGCAGGCAAGAGCTAACGCTCGTAGAGTGCGTCGACGTTGCCAGAGAGAGTCGTGGAAAAAGTACGTTTCGGAATTGACACCATCCACCCCCAGTAAACAGCTTTGGACGAAAGTAAAGAAATGCATAGGATTATATCCAGACCAGCCAATACCGTGCATTGTTCAAAATGGCGTTACACTTTCTACCTTAGAGGAAATAAGTAACGCCATCGGCAGCGCCTTCAGTTCAGTGTCGAGTGCGTCGTCGTATCCGACCACTTTCATGCGACACAAACTGCGTGCCGAGTCAAGACCTTTGCGTTTCGATACTCAGTCCGATCTGGCCTACAACTGCCCCTTTACGGAGAACGAGTTGGAGAATTGCCTTCGGCAGACTCGGATGACTTCCCCGGGTCCCGATGGCATTAGTTATGCTATGTTACAGCATCTCTCTCGCAGCTCGCTCCGTAATTTGCTGTATCTCTATAATAGAATCTGGGAGGAACATGCTTTTCCATCCTCTTGGCGTAGGGCAATAGTTATTCCTATTCCCAAACCGGGAAAGGATGCTTCTAGCCCTAACAATTACCGTCCAATTGCACTCACCAGCTGTTTAGGCAAGCTGCTAGAACGAATGGTTAACAATCGGTTAGTGTATCAGTTAGAATCCCAGCTTTGTCTGTCATCTCTACAAAGCGGATTTCGGCGTGGCCGGTCCACGATGGATAATATCATCGCCTTA
Source organism: Dolomedes plantarius (assembly GCA_907164885.2). Taxonomy (NCBI): domain Eukaryota; kingdom Metazoa; phylum Arthropoda; class Arachnida; order Araneae; family Dolomedidae; genus Dolomedes; species Dolomedes plantarius. The sequence continues at coordinate 29,298,400 of OU015499.1, read as the reverse complement.
GAATCCGAAGCTCGCAATGCCTTTGTCAGAAGAAACCACTTAGTGTCTGTTTTCTTCGACATTGAAAAGGCTTATGACCGAACGTGGCGATATGGTATCCTTCGTGACCTTTATAATAACACCTTTCGTGGTCACTTGCCGATTTTCATTGCGAACTTCTTGTCACTACGAGAATTTCAAGTTCGCATTGGTACAACGCTTTCCGATGTTTACATTCAAGAAGAGGGAGTTCCTCAGGGCAGTGTATTGAGTGTTACACTGTTTTCCCTGAAAATTAATGGCATTTTACAGTGTTTACCACCATCTGTTCGTGGCAATCTGTATGTCGATGACCTGTAGATCTCGTGTCAAGGTAAGGATATGCGTTACATCGAACGACAATTGCAAGCTTCATTATCTCGCATGATGACATGGTGTTCTGAGAACGGTTTTACGTTTTCGGCCGAAAAAACCTCTTGCGTTCATTTTTGTAAGCGCAGAGGTTTGCATCCTGACCCGCAAATATACCTAGGAGATTCTTTGATATCTGTGGAGAACGTTGTTCGTTTCTTGGGCGTGTTGTTTGATAGTAAGTTGACTTTCCTTCCGCACGTAATATATCTACGGCGGAAGTCTGAGCAGGCTCTTAACTTGCCGAAAGTTCTATCCAACACGTCCTGGGGAGCTGAACGAGCTACCATGCTCCGGGTTTATCGCGCGGTCATTCGATCGAAAATGGATTATGGATGCGCCGTGTACGGTTCCGCACGCTTTTCCGTGCTACGGAAACTGGACACGATTCATCATTCCGCCCTTCGAATCTGTTCTGGTGCTTTCAGAACATCTCCCGTAAAGAGTTTAAATGTCATCTGCGGTGAGCCTTCTTTACCATCTATTCGCAAGCAATTGTCGCTTCAGTTGTACTTCCGTATCCTCTCGCAACATAATCACCCACTCCATTCTGCTCTACTTGACAGTCAGAATGACCGACTTTACCAAAATCGGCCATCTTGCATTCCGCCTTTCGGACTTCGCATGAGGACGTTTCTGATTTCATCTCCGCTGTGTGATGTGGATGTCATGCTGCAACCGACTTTGCATTTTCCACCTTGGCGAAACCACAAGATTTCGTACTTGCGCCCCTTCCAGGGTTTTACAAAATCAAATACGGATCCTGTCATTTTTCGCCAGCTTTTTGCGTCGCACCTCGCTAGTTACCCTCACTATGTTGATGTTTATACCGACGGCTCGAAAACAGAAGATCATGTTGGATGTGCCTACGTCTGTGGCAGAGACGTTAGGAGCTTTTCACTTCCTGACTGTTTTTCTGTCTTTTCAGCAGAATTTGTCGCTGTACATGAAGCTCTGAAGTACATCTTCCGGCAGAGCGATAGGCGTTTTATAGTGCATACAGATTCCATCAGCGTTTTAGAGACTTTGGAGAATGGTGAAGTGTCACACTCCCATTCCCTTGTATCTCCGGTGTTGGATCTGCATCGTCGCCTCTGTCGTCGTGGCTTCAGTGTCCTTTTCTGCTGGGTTCCTGGTCATGTCGGCATATCGGGTAACGAGCAGGCAGATGCTGCGGCTAAAGGTGCTGTGCATCGGCTGAATCAGCATGTGCCTATCAGTGATGTGAAGTCCGCTGTGAAAATGTTAGTTAGGAATGAATGGCAAGTAGATTGGGATCTGCAGGTCACTAATAAGCTGCGACAGGTTAAACCAGGTATTGGTGCTTGGCCATCAGCTCAACTGCGTCGTGCAGACGTCATACTCACACGGTTGATAATCGGGCATTCCCTTTTGACGCATCGATATTTGTTGATGGGTGAGGATGCCCCTCTCTGTCAACATTGTAAGGCTCCACTTTCAATTGGACATATTTTGACGTCTTGCCCTTCGCTTCAAGCCCAGTATAATAGCTTTTTTGGCTCCAGTTCACCTATTTTGTCTGAACTGCTGGGGGAGCCCCCCCATCCTACTGTGTTTGCCTTCTTATTTTTTACTGGTTTTATACACAGTCTGTGCTTTAGCAATTGATTTTATCGTTAAACTTTTATTGCGTTTTACAAATATCTCTGTTTTTATAATCTTTTAATCAATTTTATGTATCATTGTCTTACCACCTTATATATCACGTTTTTATGACTTTTACATATCATCTTTCTATGTTACCTTGTATATATCATCATTCAAACATGTTTATACATAATTTTTATCATCCCTTTTATTCAGTTTTTCACGGTTACTCGTTTTTATATTTCTTAGTGTTGGTTATAAATCTGTTATTTCACCGTTGGTTCGAGCCTGGCGACTCTTTATTTACTCTCTTTTGGCTCTAGTCTTGTGTTTGGCGCTTTATGTCCTATTTTGGATCTTGCGTTATAAAACCCCAACCAACCAACCAACCAACCAACCCTCTAACCATCTATCATATTTTAACGTCTTGTAATCTTCTACGTCTTGTAATCTTGTAAACATCTTTGGAGAACTCCTTGCCACCCATGGTACTTTGGAAGAAGTCCGGGTGGGTCTTTTCAGATCAAGCCCAGAAAGTACCAAACGGCCTTCTCGCGCTTCATGAGTGGTCATATAAAAGCACTCACTTTTCGGCAGGGACAGAAGATCTTCCTGGAGTGCCACTGGTGCTCTGCCGACATGGCCTCCCCTGCCCATATTTTACTAAGGACGAGGTCCTTCTGGACCCTCTACTGATTTTAGACTTTTTGCAAATTTTTGGTTTTATGGAGATTGTCTAGCCTTGCTAGACAATCTGGGATTAGTTTAAAAACAAAACAAAACAAAAAAAAACGTCTTGTAATAGTTTCACAAACCTGTATGTAAAATATTTAAATCATCATCTCCATCCTTATTGCATTTAATTGGTGAACATCCGCATCCTGCGCTGTTCACTTTTATACGTCATATTGGTTTTTACCAGTTAATCTAATTTTTAATATTTTATAATTATTTTTATCTAAAACTGTTTTTATCTTGTTTATACCTCAAATTTTATACATTTTACCTGTGGTTTTACATGGTCTATATGTACTTTGAATGTTTTTATCTATATCTTTACTTTTCCTATATATATATATATATATATATCTATATAATATATAATTTTATCATAGATTTTATGGTTTTTTGGCTTATAAATGACAACTTATATGTTTGTTACTGTTTACCATGTGTTTGGCGCAGCTTGTTCTCTCTGGACCTTGCGCCAATAAACCCAAACAAACCAACCAACCATCCATATCTGCTTTCACTTTTTGTTCAATTTCTTCAGCTGCTTCATTAAGTAGTGTTCCGCTGAGCTGTTTACGATTTGGTAGAATATATCCTGGGCGTAAAGAAGAAATCATATCAGTGAATTGTGTACTTTCTACCACACTAAAAGGTATATTTGCTGAATAAAAAAATGCTGCTATTTTTCTATCAATACTGTATTGTTCTTCTTTTGTAGTTTTTACAAGAAACCTGGATATTGCACTTTGAAGTTTCCGGCGTTTAGCAGTTTGGTTTAAATCAGGTTCAATGCGAATATCATTAGAATCAGATGAAGCATGTTTGTTGATAGATATGCTTAGTTCAGAAGCAGAAGGACATTCATTATCAGGATCACATATTTCACCTGGCTGCTCTCTTGCTTTACACTTTTTTAGGTGAGATTTGATTCTTTCAATCTTTCTGCTAAGCATCTCCTTACAATGCTTACAAAGAACTTTGGTCTCATCCTCAACTTGAATTACTTCATTCCACTCAACAGATATTTCTCTGCCACCACCATGATTTGACATTTTTGTAGAATTCTTGGGAACTTAAGATGGAAAAGGAAATAAGTGTCTATGCCAGCTATTCATAAGAAAGTAATGGATAATGTGCAGTTTCTCCTATCTACATCCTTCCATCACAGGTGGCTAAATCCTTTGTGATTGGTCAGAGCAAAACTCTTTCACCTACCACAAATAGCTAAATTCTTTTAATTGGTCAGAGTAAGACACACCCTTTCTCCCAAGATACTATGCTGTGAGTCAGGGCTTGAAAAATAGGGTTGCTGGTCTTTCACCCAGGCAAGCTAAAATTGGCTTTGCTCCTTTTTTTGGGGGGGGGGAAGGGGGGAATAAAAAGATAAAAGTAAAAATAATAACCATTTTTTTAGTTAATTAGTTTATTTAGAGAAACTGTCTGCTTTTTAAATTTCAAAATACCTACCACCCTTCTGTCTGCAAAAATTATTGGATGAACCTACCTGATTTATTTATGTGCATTATGTTTAACAAGCTTTCCAGTATCGGGGAGGAGGGATGGGGGGGGGGGGGTTCCTAGGCAAAGAAAAAAAAAGCAAAACCTCAAACCCTAAAGAAATACATGATCACAATGCGTTTTCCCTCCCTCCAAAAAAAAAAATTTCTGCTTACGCCCTTGGCTTTAGGGCATAAAACTATTAAACCAAACTAAGCTATTTTTGTTTAAAAAATTTACAAAAATGCAGGTAATTTATATTTTCATATCTCAAACATAAAAAAACAAGAAATTAGAACAATATTATACAAGTATTTTCAAATACCCAGAAAAACCCGGGCGGGCTGGGTTTTTGTTCAAAAACCTGGGTTTTTGCCAACCCTGATGAGAACACGCTTCGTGAGCCCATTCTTGGCATCCAGAACATTGGATCCAACCATCACCAGCCTTAGAGTCGACGTACAGTGCATTACAAAATATGCAGGTTTCTCCTCCCTCTGTTTCATCTTCAGACGACGACATGCATTCTTGGCTACTTGCTGAAGGTTTATTACACTTTTCTATGTTTTGACTTTTAACATCAGGATTAGGCGCTCCTTTGGATTCTTTTGTAGGCCTACTTTCAGGTTTGGCTGGACCTGGTAGTTCTTTTTCTTCCTTTTTTCCATTTCCTTTTCTTACAAACTTCTTTTTTGGAATTTTGAAGAGGGATTTCTTAGCAGCCTTTTTTTCAATTTTCTTGGTTCTTTCTTGTAGTTTAATCGTCCTTTCTTTTTCTTCCATTTCTAACTCACTCTTATATGGAGATGATGTTATTACTACAGTTTCCTCTTTCTCTTATCAGCCCTTTTTTCTGGGCGAGGTCCTTTTACTTGAGGTACAGGTAGAACAAACTCTGGAGAGATGGAAAAGTGTAGCTTAAGTCGATAACAAGAGAGTTCTAATCCTTTCTCCCCTGAGGATGTTGCAGGTTGGTCTGGCCGTAGGTTGTCTCCTGACAGGTTTGTTAGTTGGTCAACTCCTATGGTGTCCCTTGAAGAAGTTGAAGGTTGCTCTTGATCTTTGCTCACATCAGTCTGGTGCCCAACGCCTGGAGATTCTTGCTGCAGGTCTGACGTAGGGTGGTCTGTGGTGACAGAGGGTGCAAACAAGTGATCTGGGAAGACGTCAGGATTGTAAGGATTTATGCCAGTTTTGCTAAACCCTTTAACGGCAGTTTCTGCAACAGCTGCCCGTGAATAGGCTGCGTTGAACAGTTTTGAAACTTCTTAAATTATAACGCACCTACCTGGGTGGTTGAACAGCCACTTTCGAACTTCTTGTTCATAATACGTGCTAAGTGGAGCCATGAAACTGACATCCAGGGGCTGAAGGCGATGAGTTGTATGTGGGGGAAAGGTTAGGATGATTACATTATTTTCTCTTGCCAAATTTACAAGTTCCAAACTTTTAGTGTGATTGTTGTAAATTTTTCAAACTAAAAACTAAATAATCTATAAACTATAAATCTTTTTAAAAACTAAATTTTTCAAAAAGTTATATAGCTAATATAAATAAGCTGTTCAAAAGGCCTAGGCCTACATTAATATATGGCTATTTAAAAAAGTAATAGGCCAACAAATAAATAGGTGGATAAAACGGGACATAAAAAAACTGTATCCCGTTTTGTCCAACTCCGACACTTTTCAAAACAAACATGGATGCTGCCTAAACGTGAAAGGAAAATTAGATAGACTACACATGAGAATATTCGTTAATAAATGCTTAATGTAATACTCACCGGAATTGTATTCCCATATATGTAGGCAGTATAATGTAAAAAACAACGCACGTAAATGTAGAAAGTGCCAAGAAAACAGAGTAAAAAAGTTCTAAGAGCTACAACTTTCCATCACTAGTGGTCTCGAGGTGGGACGAACTGAGAATGATGTAATGACAGCCGAGTACAAGTTTCTGCCGTCGTCGGCTTGATAGCAGTACTTGTCGGGTCCCTAGGCGACGTATCCCGTTTTGTCCGACTATCCCGTTTTATCAAACTTTCCCCTATCAATAGTCTCGAAAACCTTTCTTCGGCTCTAAGCATCTCGCGATTAAAACAAATGGCAGCATCCATCACACCTATTTGTAATGTTTTTAAGCTGACGATTTTAGTTTTAGGCACTCTTTCCCAGATACAGTTTTTGAAGCTCTCATTGGGATTTTGTGTGCAGTCTTGCACACACTCTTCCAAAAGCTTTTTATCACTAAGGCCTATGAAGATTGGTTTTATTTTCAAAAGAGCAACTTCTGGTAAAGACTGACAATGAGAACACTGGTGTTATTTTCTTGGGCCTATTAAACCACACCAACTTTCTTTTCCCATGGAGCAGAGACTATGTTGAGGATGTTCATCTGTAGATAATTTATGAAAATAGATAGCCAAAATTGATTTTATCATAGCTTCTACATAAGGTCGTTCGCACTTTATGGAAACGATTTTGATAGTTAAGTTTTATGTATAAATGCGATTGATTACAAGTGCCTCCGCATTGGATGTATAAATGCCGTATTTTATGCGGTGATTTCCTTCTATCTGATAGCCATGGTTCTTGACAATAGCTCTAGCTGGAATTTTCCATGAAACTAAATTTTTGCTTAGTACTGTTGTGTCAGTTTTACCTCATTCCTCTTGGACCGTTTTCCAAAGTCCGTTCAGTGTTCTTATAGATGCCGTTTTCCTAAGGCTCGTATTAAAAAAACCGAAATTCCAAAAGTCCATTGGAGAAGAGTCAGGTAATTTTACAGGTATTTCATTAAATGGGATACATTTTATTCCTGTTTCTGATTCTTTCTTTGCTAAATAAGTGGCAGTTGATTTTCACGTGTGACTAGAGGCCTTATCCATATGAAGCTAAACGTTATCAATGTCCTTTACATATAAGGCTGGAATGTCTTCTTCAAAAATTGGTTCTAAAATATTCTGCTGATAGTAGAATGAATTAATTTTTGCTTTACTTGAGACTTTTTTTATTTTTAATTTGCCGTTGTAACAAAATCCTGCTACTGTCATGAACTCCTTTGAAAACTTTTCTCTACACTGACGTAGCAATTTCGTATGGTCATTCCCGTCAGTTGAGCAATAGAAAATTGATCTTTTTTTATTACAGTCACTTAAATACACCCATGCCCCATCGAGTGTTACCACAAATTTTCATTTTTCAGAAGCTAGGTGTTTTTCATATAATTTTCTACAATTTGTTTTCCTTTCAGCAATATGCTATGGCAAAAGCAAATGAACTTTAAGTTTAAACATCTTTTTTAACTTCAAATTTTTATGAATGATTTTACTTACAATGCCAGAAGACATTCCTAGTTTCGGTGCAATGGATCTTTGAGTCGGCGTATTTTTTTTTAGGATCAGAGACTTAACACTTTCTTGATATTTACCTGCTTTCGAACAGTCTTAGGATGAGGTTTAGTGGTCATGTTTTCATTTTTACTTTCAGTTAGACTTTTTCCCCTTTTAAATTTAATGTATTATAAAAACCTATTTTGGAAATGCCATAACCGCAATTTTTACACTAGTTTATAATTTGTTGATACGAATATTTCTCCCCGGAAAGTGCAGTTACGTAACCTTCGAGCCATCTATCAATTTAAGAGCCAGTTTCAAAATAAATCTTTTATTTTACATTCCAATCAAAACAAAACAATAGCAGACGATTATTCTGAAGTTGCCAAATTTTTGTCTCAAAATACAAACGCAAATTACAAAATCGTTTCCATAAAGTGCGAACCACCTTCTGTACAGAGTGCTTATAATTTTGGCGAATAGCCAACCCATAATGGTTTTGAATTCTATTAATTTTGCATAGGTAAGGCGTCCACGACCAGAAAGAGGCTTTCCATCGGAAAGTATTGTTTTTTTCAGTTCGTTACTTAGGGATCTCAATCTCGAACCCATTCGCTTTTGTACATGTCCAATGCATTCAAGTTTTTCTATATTAATTTTGTCTCCATATACTTTGCTGCTAGAAATTTTCAAGAATGCTTTGGAGTCTCCATCACCTCTTACCGTTCCTCACTTCCGTTTTCCTACCTCTATTGGATTTACCACGAGTCAATAAGTCTCGTCGAGAAAATTGCAGTCACTTGTGACGTATGCCAATGGGAGGTCAGAAAAATGTCGTTTAATTGACGCTATTTGATTGGTTAGAAGGGGTTGCCAACGGGGTTTACCAGAACGCACTAATTATGGCCAGAGAGAGAATCTAACAAAACGAGCTAAACGGGGGAAAATCCAACATGGTGGACCTGGCACACAATCTTAAACTTCCCCCCAAAAGCGGTACAGCCTGGTTGCGTCCGACTTGGAAAATGGCGTCTTTCAGTTTAATGTCAGTCACGGTCCTGTGGCCGAAGGTGAACAGCGATTTCACGAGGAAGTGATTTTTCCCGAACGTGAAACAGGTCCTGTCGTCCGAGTTCCCCTTCGGCTTGGGGGGGGGGGTCTCGAGTGCCTCTTGTGCATGCGAGAACACGAGGCCCTGTCGGGGTCGAACTTGTTCCGGTTGAATCGCGTGGACTCGACCCCCGTCCGGCAGAAGTGGTCCCTGAGCGTCTTGACCGTAGCACGCCAGACCAAAACAAACCAAACCTAAGTTTCCGGAAAGTCACTAACTAGGCAATTGTTCGACAAAACCCTCCGAGAGCAACGGCCTCAGTTTGCAATGAAGAAAGTCGCTGGTCTTTAGAATTATCATCTGTAAGCCATCGTAGAAGCCTTACAATACGTTTGCACCCGGAGTGAGAGGAATTTTGTTGTAATCGGTGTTCCAATCACCGATTTGATGTCCGCTGTCAAAAAGTTAGTTTGGCATGAGTGGCAGTTAGATTGGGACCTACAAGTTCATAACAAGCTGCGGCAGGTTAAACCTCGTATTGGCTCTGGGCCATGTGCTGGACTGCGCCGTGCAGACGTAGTACTTACACGTTTGAGAAATGGGCATACTCTTTTGACACATCGGCATTTGCTGATGGGTGAGGATGCCCCTTTGTGTGAACACTGTAAGGCTCCGCTTTCAGTGTCACACGTCTTGACGTCTTGCCCTAGTCTGCAGTCTCACTATAACAGGTTTTTCTGTTGTAGTTCACCCAATTTGTCAGATCTGCTGGGGGAACCACCCCATCCTTCTCTTAAGGCCGTTTTGTTTTGTATAAAATTTATAAAGTGCATTTGCTTTTCTGATTGATTTTATTGTTAAAATTTTAGCACTTTTCATTATTTATGTAACCATTCATCTCATCTAAACATTTTATAAATTTTTGTATATCATAGTTTTTATCCCTTTTATGAATCATTAACTTATATATATATATATATATATATTTATAACGTTTACACTGCATTTTTACTACTTTTTTATACCTGTTTTACACTCTTTTATGTCATTTTATTAAGAAATGGTGTTGGTTTCGTACCTGTAATTTCTGTCGTTGGTTCGTGTCAGTCGGTTTTCTATAAACTTTTTTCCCGCCTCTGTCTTGTGTTTGGCGCTTTATGTCCTATTTTGGACCTTGCGCCATAAAACCCCAACCAACCAACCAACCAACCTCGATTCCCGTCGGGGCCGGCTCGGGGTCCACCGCCCATTGTTGGTGAGTCGGTTTCCGTCAAGGTGGTTCGATTTTCGGCATCTTGCAGGAAATCTCGACCCCGTCCGGTTGCCAACGCGGGTCCCTCAGTTTCTTGAGACTGTGGTAATACCTCATTCGTCGTGCCTCCTCCGGTCGCGGAGGATCGTCCTCCTCTGGTCGCGACAAACTTCCTCGCAAAAGGGTCGTAGTTTGCTACGAACTTTCCGGCTCCTCCGGTCTCAGTCGGGTAGTACTCTCCTGCAACGAACTTTCTCGGGTCGGCGAACTTTGTAGCGAGAGTGTCGGAGGACGCGACGAACTTTCTCGGGTCGGCGAACTTTGTAGCGAGAGGGTCGGAGGACGCGACGAACTTTCTCAGGTCGGCGAACTTTGTAGACAGAGGGTCAGAGGACGCGGCTTTTTTCGCGGAGGGGTTGGGAAGTCCTCCGTCGTGTCGGAATCCGATCGTCCTCGCCGCGGTACCACCAGCACCACCTCTTCTTCTGCTCTCGGCCCCGACGCCATCACATGGTGAGCGAGGACATGGTCTTCTGCGGGGGGGCTATCAGAACGTTCTGGACACCTTCCGACACGGCGTACCTCAGGTTGGGTTGCATCAGTGGCGGCACACCGTACGCGGGCTGCCGCCTCCCCTCGAACTCCCCGTCCTTGATCGTCTCGGATGAATCCGGCGAGGAGTAGCAGTAGATGAGGAGGTGCGCGTCCGTCGTCACGTATAGGTGCGTCGTCCCGGGGACCACGGTCCTGTGGCCGAAGGTGAACAGCGATTTCACGAGGAAGTGATTTTTCCCGAACGTGAAACAGGTCCTGTCGTCCGAGTTCCCCTTCGGCTTGGGGGGGGGGGGTCTCGAGTGCCTCTTGTGCATGCGAGAACACGAGGCCCTGTCGGGGTCGAACTTGTTCCGGTTGAATCGCGTGGACTCGACCCCCGTCCGGCAGAAGTGGTCCCTGAGCGTCTTGACCGTAGCACGCCAGACCAAAACAAACCAAACCTAAGTTTCCGGAAAGTCACTAACTAGGCAATTGTTCGACAAAACCCTCCGAGAGCAACGGCCTCAGTTTGCAATGAAGAAAGTCGCTGGTCTTTAGAATTATCATCTGTAAGCCATCGTAGAAGCCTTACAATACGTTTGCACCCGGAGTGAGAGGAATTTTGTTGTAATCGGTGTTCCAATCACCGATTTGATGTCCGCTGTCAAAAAGTTAGTTTGGCATGAGTGGCAGTTAGATTGGGACCTACAAGTTCATAACAAGCTGCGGCAGGTTAAACCTCGTATTGGCTCTGGGCCATGTGCTGGACTGCGCCGTGCAGACGTAGTACTTACACGTTTGAGAAATGGGCATACTCTTTTGACACATCGGCATTTGCTGATGGGTAAGGATGCCCCTTTGTGTGAACACTGTAAGGCTCCGCTTTCAGTGTCACACGTCTTGACGTCTTGCCCTAGTCTGCAGTCTCACTATAACAGGTTTTTCGGTTGTAGTTCACCCAATTTGTCAGATCTGCTGGGGGAACCACCCCATCCTTCTCTTTTGGCCGTTTTGTTTTGTATAAAATTTATAAAGTGCATTTGCTTTTCTGATTGATTTTATTGTTAAAATTTTAGCACTTTTCATTATTTATGTAACCATTCATCTCATCTAAACATTTTATAAATTTTTGTATATCATAGTTTTTATCCCTTTTATGAATCATTAACTTATATATATATATATATATTTATAACGTTTACACTGCATTTTTCCTACTTTTTTATACCTGTTTTACACTCTTTTATGTCATTTTATTAAGAAATGGTGTTGGTTTCGTACCTGTAATTTCTGTCGTTGGTTCGTGTCAGTCGGTTTTCTATAAACTTTTTTCCCGCCTCTGTCTTGTGTTTGGCGCTTTATGTCCTATTTTGGACCTTGCGCCATAAAACCCCAACCAACCAACCAACCAACCTCGATTCCCGTCGGGGCCGGCTCGGGGTCCACCGCCCATTGTTGGTGAGTCGGTTTCCGTCAAGGTGGTTCGATTTTCGGCATCTTGCAGGAAATCTCGACCCCGTCCGGTTGCCAACGCGGGTCCCTCAGTTTCTTGAGACTGTGGTAATACCTCATTCGTCGTGCCTCCTCCGGTCGCGGAGGATCGTCCTCCTCTGGTCGCGACAAACTTCCTCGCAAAAGGGTCGTAGTTTGCTACGAACTTTCCGGCTCCTCCGGTCTCAGTCGGGTAGTACTCTCCTGCAACGAACTTTCTCGGGTCGGCGAACTTTGTAGCGAGAGTGTCGGAGGACGCGACGAACTTTCTCGGGTCGGCGAACTTTGTAGCGAGAGGGTCGGAGGACGCGACGAACTTTCTCAGGGTCGGCGAACTTTGTAGACAGAGGGTCAGAGGACGCGGCTTTTTTCGCGGAGGGGTTGGGAAGTCCTCCGTCGTGTCGGAATCCGATCGTCCTCGCCGCGGTACCACCAGCACCACCTCTTCTTCTGCTCTCGGCCCCGACGCCATCACATGGTGAGCGAGGACATGGTCTTCTGCGGGGGGGCTATCAGAACGTTCTGGACACCTTCCGACACGGCGTACCTCAGGTTGGGTTGCATCAGTGGCGGCACCCCGTACGCGGGCTGCCGCCTCCCCTCGAACTCCCCGTCCTTGATCGTCTCGGATGAATCCGGCGAGGAGTAGCAGTAGATGAGGAGGTGCGCGTCCGTCGTCACGTATAGGTGCGTCGTCCCGGGGACCACGGTCCTGTGGCCGAAGGTGAACAGCGATTTCACGAGGAAGTGATTTTTCCCGAACGTGAAACAGGTCCTGTCGTCCGAGTTCCCCTTCGGCTTGGGGGGGGGGGTCTCGAGTGCCTCTTGTGCATGCGAGAACACGAGGCCCTGTCGGGGTCGAACTTGTTCCGGTTGAATCGCGTGGACTCGACCCCCGTCCGGCAGAAGTGGTCCCTGAGCGTCTTGACCGTAGCACGCCAGACCAAAACAAACCAAACCTAAGTTTCCGGAAAGTCACTAAGTTGGCAATTGTTCGACAAAACCCTCCGAGAGCAACGGCCTCAGTTTGCAATGAAGAAAGTCGCTGGTCTTTAGAATTATCATCTGTAAGCCATCGTAGAAGCCTTACAATACGTTTGCACCCGGAGTGAGAGGAATTTTGTTGTAATCGGTGTTCCAATCACCGATTTGATGTCCGCTGTCAAAAAGTTAGTTTGGCATGAGTGGCAGTTAGATTGGGACCTACAAGTTCATAACAAGCTGCGGCAGGTTAAACCTCGTATTGGCTCTGGGCCATGTGCTGGACTGCGCCGTGCAGACGTAGTACTTACACGTTTGAGAAATGGGCATACTCTTTTGACACATCGGCATTTGCTGATGGGTGAGGATGCCCCTTTGTGTGAACACTGTAAGGCTCCGCTTTCAGTGTCACACGTCTTGACGTCTTGCCCTAGTCTGCAGTCTCACTATAACAGGTTTTTCTGTTGTAGTTCACCCAATTTGTCAGATCTGCTGGGGGAACCACCCCATCCTTCTCTTTTGGCCGTTTTGTTTTGTATAAAATTTATAAAGTGCATTTGCTTTTCTGATTGATTTTATTGTTAAAATTTTAGCACTTTTCTTTATTTATGTAACCATTCATCTCATCTAAACATTTTATAAATTTTTGTATATCATAGTTTTTATCCCTTTTATGAATCATTAACTTATATATATATATATATATTTATAACGTTTACACTGCATTTTTACTACTTTTTTATACCTGTTTTACACTCTTTTATGTCATTTTATTAAGAAATGGTGTTGGTTTCGTACCTGTAATTTCTGTCGTTGGTTCGTGTCAGTCGGTTTTCTATAAACTTTTTTCCCGCCTCTGTCTTGTGTTTGGCGCTTTATGTCCTATTTTGGACCTTGCGCCATAAAACCCCAACCAACCAACCAACCAACCTCGATTCCCGTCGGGGCCGGCTCGGGGTCCACCGCCCATTGTTGGTGAGTCGGTTTCCGTCAAGGTGGTTCGATTTTCGGCATCTTGCAGGAAATCTCGACCCCGTCCGGTTGCCAACGCGGGTCCCTCAGTTTCTTGAGACTGTGGTAATACCTCATTCGTCGTGCCTCCTCCGGTCGCGGAGGATCGTCCTCCTCTGGTCGCGACAAACTTCCTCGCAAAAGGGTCGTAGTTTGCTACGAACTTTCCGGCTCCTCCGGTCTCAGTCGGGTAGTACTCTCCTGCAACGAACTTTCTCGGGTCGGCGAACTTTGTAGCGAGAGTGTCGGAGGACGCGACGAACTTTCTCGGGTCGGCGAACTTTGTAGCGAGAGGGTCGGAGGACGCGACGAACTTTCTCAGGTCGGCGAACTTTGTAGACAGAGGGTCAGAGGACGCGGCTTTTTTCGCGGAGGGGTTGGGAAGTCCTCCGTCGTGTCGGAATCCGATCGTCCTCGCCGCGGTACCACCAGCACCACCTCTTCTTCTGCTCTCGGCCCCGACGCCATCACATGGTGAGCGAGGACATGGTCTTCTGCGGGGGGGCTATCAGAACGTTCTGGACACCTTCCGACACGGCGTACCTCAGGTTGGGTTGCATCAGTGGCGGCACCCCGTACGCGGGCTGCCGCCTCCCCTCGAACTCCCCGTCCTTGATCGTCTCGGATGAATCCGGCGAGGAGTAGCAGTAGATGAGGAGGTGCGCGTCCGTCGTCACGTATAGGTGCGTCGTCCCGGGGACCACGGTCCTGTGGCCGAAGGTGAACAGCGATTTCACGAGGAAGTGATTTTTCCCGAACGTGAAACAGGTCCTGTCGTCCGAGTTCCCCTTCGGCTTGGGGGGGGGGTCTCGAGTGCCTCTTGTGCATGCGAGAACACGAGGCCCTGTCGGGGTCGAACTTGTTCCGGTTGAATCGCGTGGACTCGACCCCCGTCCGGCAGAAGTGGTCCCTGAGCGTCTTGACCGTAGCACGCCAGACCAAAACAAACCAAACCTAAGTTTCCGGAAAGTCACTAAGTTGGCAATTGTTCGACAAAACCCTCCGAGAGCAACGGCCTCAGTTTGCAATGAAGAAAGTCGCTGGTCTTTAGAATTATCATCTGTAAGCCATCGTAGAAGCCTTACAATACGTTTGCACCCGGAGTGAGAGGAATTTTGTTGTAATCGGTGTTCCAATCACCGATTTGATGTCCGCTGTCAAAAAGTTAGTTTGGCATGAGTGGCAGTTAGATTGGGACCTACAAGTTCATAACAAGCTGCGGCAGGTTAAACCTCGTATTGGCTCTGGGCCATGTGCTGGACTGCGCCGTGCAGACGTAGTACTTACACGTTTGAGAAATGGGCATACTCTTTTGACACATCGGCATTTGCTGATGGGTGAGGATGCCCCTTTGTGTGAACACTGTAAGGCTCCGCTTTCAGTGTCACACGTCTTGACGTCTTGCCCTAGTCTGCAGTCTCACTATAACAGGTTTTTCTGTTGTAGTTCACCCAATTTGTCAGATCTGCTGGGGGAACCACCCCATCCTTCTCTTTTGGCCGTTTTGTTTTGTATAAAATTTATAAAGTGCATTTGCTTTTCTGATTGATTTTATTGTTAAAATTTTAGCACTTTTCATTATTTATGTAACCATTCATCTCATCTAAACGTTTTATAAATTTTTGTATATCATAGTTTTTATCCCTTTTATGAATCATTAACTTATATATATATATATATATATTTATAACGTTTACACTGCATTTTTACTACTTTTTTATACCTGTTTTACACTCTTTTATGTCATTTTATTAAGAAATGGTGTTGGTTTCGTACCTGTAATTTCTGTCGTTGGTTCGTGTCAGTCGGTTTTCTATAAACTTTTTTCCCGCCTCTGTCTTGTGTTTGGCGCTTTATGTCCTATTTTGGACCTTGCGCCATAAAACCCCAACCAACCAACCAACCAACCTCGATTCCCGTCGGGGCCGGCTCGGGGTCCACCGCCCATTGTTGGTGAGTCGGTTTCCGTCAAGGTGGTTCGATTTTCGGCATCTTGCAGGAAATCTCGACCCCGTCCGGTTGCCAACGCGGGTCCCTCAGTTTCTTGAGACTGTGGTAATACCTCATTCGTCGTGCCTCCTCCGGTCGCGGAGGATCGTCCTCCTCTGGTCGCGACAAACTTCCTCGCAAAAGGGTCGTAGTTTGCTACGAACTTTCCGGCTCCTCCGGTCTCAGTCGGGTAGTACTCTCCTGCAACGAACTTTCTCGGGTCGGTGAACTTTGTAGCGAGAGTGTCGGAGGACGCGACGAACTTTCTCGGGTCGTGAACTTTGTAGCGAGAGGGTCGGAGGACGCGACGAACTTTCTCGGGTCGGCGAACTTTGTAGACAGAGGGTCAGAGGACGCGGCTTTTTTCGCGGAGGGGTTGGGAAGTCCTCCGTCGTGTCGGAATCCGATCGTCCTCGCCGCGGTACCACCAGCACCACCTCTTCTTCTGCTCTCGGCCCCGACGCCATCACATGGTGAGCGAGAACATGGTCTTCTGCGGGGGGGCTATCAGAACGTTCTGGACACCTTCCGACACGGCGTACCTCAGGTTGGGTTGCATCAGTGGCGGCACACCGTACGCGGGCTGCCGCGTCCCCTCGAACTCCCCGTCCTTGATCGTCTCGGATGAATCCGGCGAGGAGTAGCAGTAGATGAGGAGGTGCGCGTCCGTCGTCACGTATAGGTGCGTCGTCCCGGGGACCACGGTCCTGTGGCCGAAGGTGAACAGCGATTTCACGAGGAAGTGATTTTTCCCGAACGTGAAACAGGTCCTGTCGTCCGAGTTCCCCTTCGGCTTGGGGGGGGGGGGTCTCGAGTGCCTCTTGTGCATGCGAGAACACGAGGCCCTGTCGGGGTCGAACTTGTTCCGGTTGAATCGCGTGGACTCGACCCCCGTCCGGCAGAAGTGGTCCCTGAGCGTCTTGACCGTAGCACGCCAGACCAAAACAAACCAAACCTAAGTTTCCGGAAAGTCACTAAGTTGGCAATTGTTCGACAAAACCCTCCGAGAGCAACGGCCTCAGTTTGCAATGAAGAAAGTCGCTGGTCTTTAGAATTATCATCTGTAAGCCATCGTAGAAGCCTTACAATACGTTTGCACCCGGAGTGAGAGGAATTTTGTTGTAATCGGTGTTCCAATCACCGATTTGATGTCCGCTGTCAAAAAGTTAGTTTGGCATGAGTGGCAGTTAGATTGGGACCTACAAGTTCATAACAAGCTGCGGCAGGTTAAACCTCGTATTGGCTCTGGGCCATGTGCTGGACTGCGCCGTGCAGACGTAGTACTTACACGTTTGAGAAATGGGCATACTCTTTTGACACATCGGCATTTGCTGATGGGTGAGGATGCCCCTTTGTGTGAACACTGTAAGGCTCCGCTTTCAGTGTCACACGTCTTGACGTCTTGCCCTAGTCTGCAGTCTCACTATAACAGGTTTTTCTGTTGTAGTTCACCCAATTTGTCAGATCTGCTGGGGGAACCACCCCATCCTTCTCTTTTGGCCGTTTTGTTTTGTATAAAATTTATAAAGTGCATTTGCTTTTCTGATTGATTTTATTGTTAAAATTTTAGCACTTTTCATTATTTATGTAACCATTCATCTCATCTAAACGTTTTATAAATTTTTGTATATCATAGTTTTTATCCCTTTTATGAATCATTAACTTATATATATATATATATTTATAACGTTTACACTGCATTTTTACTACTTTTTTATACCTGTTTTACACTCTTTTATGTCATTTTATTAAGAAATGGTGTTGGTTTCGTACCTGTAATTTCTGTCGTTGGTTCGTGTCAGTCTGTTTTCTATAAACTTTTTTCCCGCCTCTGTCTTGTGTTTGGCGCTTTATGTCCTATTTTGGACCTTGCGCCATAAAACCCCAACCAACCAACCAACCAACCTCGATTCCCGTCGGGGCCGGCTCGGGGTCCACCGCCCATTGTTGGTGAGTCGGTTTCCGTCAAGGTGGTTCGATTTTCGGCATCTTGCAGGAAATCTCGACCCCGTCCGGTTGCCAACGCGGGTCCCTCAGTTTCTTGAGACTGTGGTAATACCTCATTCGTCGTGCCTCCTCCGGTCGCGGAGGATCGTCCTCCTCTGGTCGCGACAAACTTCCTCGCAAAAGGGTCGTAGTTTGCTACGAACTTTCCGGCTCCTCCGGTCTCAGTCGGGTAGTACTCTCCTGCAACGAACTTTCTCGGGTCGGTGAACTTTGTAGCGAGAGTGTCGGAGGACGCGACGAACTTTCTCGGGTCGTGAACTTTGTAGCGAGAGGGTCGGAGGACGCGACGAACTTTCTCGGGTCGGCGAACTTTGTAGACAGAGGGTCAGAGGACGCGGCTTTTTTCGCGGAGGGGTTGGGAAGTCCTCCGTCGTGTCGGAATCCGATCGTCCTCGCCGCGGTACCACCAGCACCACCTCTTCTTCTGCTCTCGGCCCCGACGCCATCACATGGTGAGCGAGAACATGGTCTTCTGCGGGGGGGCTATCAGAACGTTCTGGACACCTTCCGACACGGCGTACCTCAGGTTGGGTTGCATCAGTGGCGGCACCCCGTACGCGGGCTGCCGCGTCCCCTCGAACTCCCCGTCCTTGATCGTCTCGGATGAATCCGGCGAGGAGTAGCAGTAGATGAGGAGGTGCGCGTCCGTCGTCACGTACAGGTGCGTCGTCCCGGGGACCACGGTCCTGTGGCCGAAGGTGAACAGCGATTTCACGAGGAAGTGATTTTTCCCGAACGTGAAACAGGTCCTGTCGTCCGAGTTCCCCTTCGGCTTGGGGGGGGGGGGGTCTCGAGTGCCTCTTGTGCATGCGAGAACACGAGGCCCTGTCGGGGTCGAACTTGTTCCGGTTGAATCGTGTGGACTCGACCCCCGTCCGGCAGAAGTGGTCCCTGAGCGTCTTGACCGTAGCACGCCAGACCAAAACAAACCAAACCTAAGTTTCCGGAAAGTCACTAAGTAGGCAATTGTTCGACAAAACCCTCCGAGAGCAATGGCCTCAGTTTGCAATGAAGAAAGTCGCTGGTCTTTAGAATTATCATCTGTAAGCCATCGTAGAAGCCTTACAATACGTTTGCACCCGGAGTGAGAGGAATTTTGTTGTAATCGGTGTTCCAATCACCGATTTGATGTCCGCTGTCAAAAAGTTAGTTTGGCATGAGTGGCAGTTAGATTGGGACCTACAAGTTCATAACAAGCTGCGGCAGGTTAAACCTCGTATTGGCTCTGGGCCATGTGCTGGACTGCGCCGTGCAGACGTAGTACTTACACGTTTGAGAAATGGGCATACTCTTTTGACACATCGGCATTTGCTGATGGGTAAGGATGCCCCTTTGTGTGAACACTGTAAGGCTCCGCTTTCAGTGTCACACGTCTTGACGTCTTGCCCTAGTCTGCAGTCTCACTATAACAGGTTTTTCGGTTGTAGTTCACCCAATTTGTCAGATCTGCTGGGGGAACCACCCCATCCTTCTCTTTTGGCCGTTTTGTTTTGTATAAAATTTATAAAGTGCATTTGCTTTTCTGATTGATTTTATTGTTAAAATTTTAGCACTTTTCATTATTTATGTAACCATTCATCTCATCTAAACATTTTATAAATTTTTGTATATCATAGTTTTTATCCCTTTTATGAATCATTAACTTATATATATATATATATTTATAACGTTTACACTGCATTTTTCCTACTTTTTTATACCTGTTTTACACTCTTTTATGTCATTTTATTAAGAAATGGTGTTGGTTTCGTACCTGTAATTTCTGTCGTTGGTTCGTGTCAGTCGGTTTTCTATAAACTTTTTTCCCGCCTCTGTCTTGTGTTTGGCGCTTTATGTCCTATTTTGGACCTTGCGCCATAAAACCCCAACCAACCAACCAACCATTCCTCCTAATAAAAACATAAAAAAAGCAGCTACTCCTAGAAAGTACGTTGCCCTCTCTAGGAAAGCTAAAGATCCAAGTTGTAATTCAAAACGTAACTAGTACGTCCGGAGGCTCGCCTCAGACACTGAATTAAAATTGTATGTGTCCGAGGACTCGGACAATGCTGTTGTTTTTGAGGAGTTTTAACTCCTCCTCTTTATTGACTTGTTCCTCTTTTTCCCCCCTCAGGGGGTTTACCTTCTTTAGGTAAACACGGGTGTCGCAATCCCGAGGTACCCCAGCGAACTATATCTCCTTTCCCTTTTCCTCTCCTCTCTTCCTGTACTTTTTTCTTTATTTTCTCCCTCGGTGTGGTTCCTCTTCGGAGGTGAGGGCACCTCATTAAAAGCTGCTGCATCTCTGTTGCTTCTAGCTTCTAATGACGTGTATATCACCCACGTGTTTGCCGTGCGTGGAGACCCGTGTCCCTGGAAAGGGGAATCCTGGCAGTTGAGGGACAGTTTTGGTATCCCAATACACTGCTTTGGCCCCCGCTTCAGGTAAACGGGAGGTACATAGTGGTTCCCTATTGTATCAATCGGCTGGTCGTTGACTTTGTCTTCGGCTAGGAACCAAGCCATCGTTCCGATTTCTGGACATCTCGTTAAGGGTGGAGGTCGTTTCAGGGTCGTTTCGTTCGCGTATAGTTCTCGGTTAGCACTGGTGCACGTATGTGCATCCCCTTGTTGGGCTCCGTGGTGGGTGGTGCGGCCGGGAACTGAATCTCAAGCCCCTTTATATGGATTCTTTTTCTCAAAATCCCACGGTGAGGGATAAATCACCACTGCAAAACCATTGTAATTCATCCTCTACTCGGAAGGAGCAACAAGTGTGCAAGACTGTTAAATTTAACAAATTTTTTATTATAAAAGCTAAAGACAACAACTTTAAATCTGTTTCGCCATTCTTCATTCAGAAGACGATTCAGTCAACCATAGGAGATGTGTCCTCAATTCGAAAATTGCACTCGGGTGACCTTATGGTAGAGATTTTCTCGGCCGATCAGGCATCCATCTTATCTAAAACTACCACATTCGGCAATTTTTCTGTAAGTGTCACACCTCATAAAACGCTAAATATTTCAAGAGGAGTGATTTCGGAGCCGGAACTGTTTAACGTTCCTGAGCCTGAAATTTTGGAAAATTTAAGCGAACAAAATGTAATAAATGTACACCGAATAACAATACGCCGGGATGGTAATGTGCTTCCCACCAAACATCTTATATTGACCTTTGACACCCCGAATCTCCCGACACATATTAAAGCTGCCTACTTGCGCTGCCCTGTGAGACCCTACATACCGAATCCGCTGCGCTGTTTTAAATGCCAGCGGTTCGGCCATTCTAAGGAAGTTTGTCGTGGCTCCCTTACTTGTGCTCGTTGTGCGCAAGTGGGTCACGAAAGTGACAGCTGCTCAGCCGAAATCAAATGTGTTAACTGTTCAGGCAACCATCCGGCCTACTCTAGGTCGTGCTTGAAATGGTCGACAGAAAAGGAGATCCAGACGTTGAAGATCAAAAATAAACTATCATATATCGAAGCACGGCGAATTGTTGATTCCCGAACCCCGACTGTAGGACGGTCGTATGCGGCAGCGGCGACCCATATAAAAATGGCATCAATAGGCATACAAACTGATCCTATCCCTGCAGTGCAGAAATCTCAGACTTCCGCAAAAACTCATCAGAAATCAACTCAATCCACTCACTTAATCAATCAACCCACATCAAGCAAAATTAAACCATTCAAAAAATCTAAATGTACCGCTATCGAACCCAATAGAAATAAACCCACCTCTTCTCCAACACAAACAAGCGTCACCTCACCTATTCTACGTGGCAAAAAAGTTAGAGCATCATCGCCTCCTCCTGTTTCTGAAGATTTTCAGCCCAATCAGTCATGTTCCTACCATATAGATATGAATTCACCTATTCCACCAAACACAAATAGAAAAAAAGTAGCTATTCCTAGAAAGTGCATTGACATTTCTAGGAAAGCGAATGATCCGCAATACATCCGGAAAAATAACCAGTATGTCCGCAGGCTCGCGGAGAATGCGGATTTAAAACTATATGTGTCCGATGACTCTGACAATGATATTGATTTTGAGGAGTCTTAACTCCTCTTTTTTTCCCTTTTCCTGTTTTTCTTTTTTTTTTGGCTTTGCTCCTCTTTTATCTTTTGTATATATATATTTGGTCTTTCTTAATTTACACTCTACTTTTTTATGTCATTGTTTTATCATTTTCTATGTCTATTTCGAATATTTGTATTTTATGATAGTCTTTATTACATGTTTTATGACTATTTTATAACTGATGCTCTATATGACTGTCCTGAACATCTTCTATTTTATGCTGACTTTTATTACCGTGCACACTTCACTGTTTTTACTTGCCTTTTTTCTTATCCTCCTTTTTATCACTGTGGCTGGTTATCCTTGCCTTTTTTCCCGTGCATTTACTCTTGACGAGCATTATCCTTTCCGGACTCTGCTCCAGAAAACTCAAGCAAAACCTTTTTAAGTATCATTATCATGCCATTGAATCCTTTTATCACTGTTTTATGTCATCGTTTTAGTCCTTTTATCATTATCGTTTATATATCATTGTTTGCATGAACTTTGTATTCCTTTTCTATTTATGATTCACGTTTTTATCATGATTGAACAGGACTTTTTTTAATGCGGACTTATATAGTGTTTTTCGGGTTTTACCATATGTTTGGCGCAGCATGTCCTCTCTGGACCTTGCGCCATTAAACCCCAAACAACCAACCAACCAATCCTCTTTTTTCCTTTTTTTGCGTTCTATCTTACTTCCGTTTCATTTTTTTCTTATACCTGTTTGTACTTTCATCCTTTATGTATGAGTTTTAAACACTATAGCTCACTGTTTTTATTTATCGCAACTTTTCAATTGCTTTATTTTTATATATTTGACTAAATGTCCTAGCTTTGTCTTTTCTCTTACCACTACTGGGTATCAGTACTATATTTTATATCATATCTTCACACTTTTATACACCATTGTATTCTCATGTTTTATTATAGCTTTTAAACTTCTTATATTTTACTGCATTTACACCTTGTATACCATCGACATTGTTTTGTGTCTCATGTAGTGTGTTTTGACTCCCGATTGGATTAAACACCATCGGGTACCATCAATGATTTTTTAACCATCCCTTATACTAGACCTTTCCCCCCCCCCCTTTTATTTATGACGTTATACTACTTTACACATTTCGCTGTTCTCATCAACTTTTGTATGTGCTGGATATCTCATATTGTATATACTACTGTCTACACTGCACTTTATTCCGTCACTTCGTTTATAGCCGGTAATCCTGTTTTTTTTTTGTAAATTAGTTTGTATCGTTGTTTCCACCTTTTTTGACCTGTATTTATAACTTCCGGTGATTTGTAAATAGTTTACTATCTTTTTAATGCACTTTTAGTCTATAATTATTTACTTGTATATATGTTTTTTCGGGTTTCATCATGTGTTTGGCGCAGCTTGTCCTACCTGGACCTTGCGCCATTAAACCCCAATAAACCAACCAACCAACCTCTCTGGACCTTGCGCCATAGGAACCCAACAAACCAAACGAAACCTACATATTTTCCGATTCTTACAATGCACCAGGCTTTTTTTTAGTTTAATCTAAAACAGCTTTTGACACCCTCGTGTGTATCTCTAACCATTTGTATCACTGATTTTATGGAATTCATTTTAATCACTGACCTATCACTCTCGTATTTTAGTCATGTTATAATTTTTTCTCATATCACTGTTCTTTTCTCTTTATTCTTGACTTGTTGTACTACCATATATACTTGTTGTACTATTATATATGGTCGTGTTCATCTTTTTTATGTATGACTTTTATGTCACCTTTTATATTTGACTCACTTTTTTATCACTTCTCAAATATTACTGTTAAAATCTCTTTTTATGTAGTACTGTTCCTTTCACATAGTACTTTGATTGTTTTTAATTCATATGTATACAATTTTATCATCGTTTTTAAGGTTTTGACTTATATGTATGTTTTTTCGGGTTTCACAATGTGTTTGGCGCAGCTTGTCCTATATCTGTACCTTGCGCCATTAAACCCCAAACAACCAAACCAAACCAACCCTCAGGCTGATCTAGAAACAGTTGTGGGTGGAGGAGAACATTTTCTCTTTGCTCTCGATTGGTCAGGCAAATGACCTCCTTAAACATATTGTGCCATAGACTGTGCATAGCATTTGCGTTCAAGGTGACATCTAACATCACCATTCTCCCCCCAACAGAGGCTGCAGCACGGCAGCACTCACTGAGGGTCTACCTCCAAGTTCAGGCGTGGCAACGCTTCGTGAAACATCCTACACAGTTCGAGTGGATGAAGAATAGATACGATCTTCCGCCCATCACCACCTTCGAGCCCCCTGCACTTGACAAACTGCTGCAGCCCATATCCTGCAAATGCAAAGGGCATTGTTGATGTAAGAAGGCTGGCCTATATAGCTCCAGGCTTTGCAAAAACTATGAAGGAAATTGCAGCAATATGGGAAAAATATTTCGCTGATGATGACCAGGATTAGGATGAAATGGACGACACACCTCAAACCCAACCTGTTTCGAAAGAACAAGGTCATTTTCATTGCTGCACACATTTAAAATCTCCACATCTCTAGCACCTATAAATTTAATTTAATTCTCATGCAGCTCCCCTAACACCGTCATGTTTCCTTTCATTTTTCAGATGAAGAGCCTACCCCTGAGCCCCCTGAGGGGGTTTACCTTCTTTAGGTAAACACGGGTTTCACAACCCCGAGGTACCCTAGTGTCTTTTTCTCTCTCTGTGGGGTTCACTGTCTTTGGTGAATGTGGGTGCCGCGTACCCAGTGTCCCATAGCGATCCATCTCTCTTTCGCCCCTCAGGGGGTTTACCTTCTTTGGTAAACACGGGCTTCACAACCCCGAGGTACCCTAGTGTCTTTTTCTCTCTCCGTGGGGTTTACTTTCTTTGGTAAATGTGGGTGTCCCTTACCCAGTGTCCCATAGCGATCCGTCTCTTTTTCTCTTCTCCTATCCTCTCTTTTTTGTTGAATTCTTTCTGGGCTTTTTTTCCTCTCCATCTGGAGCTTAAACTAATATCTTTAGTTGCTGTTTTCTTTTTTAAACCCTATGTGTGTTTTTTGTTTGTCTCTTCTTAGTTAGAAAAAAAATAAAAATAAAAAAAATGTAAAAAATAATAAAATGGACAAAAAAAAGGTTTTGTGCTATCTGTCCCCTTCGGAGCCTTCATGGTTACAAAACCGATCTCGACCCACCCAGCCTTGACGCTACTGGGTCCTTGTACCACTCTTCGGCCTCTCCCGCGAGGGACACCGCTTGGGCTCGGGAACCGACCCTGTTGGGGTTGTGTTGGTGGAGAGGAGTGGCGTTTCCATGTTGGTAATGGTTGAGGTACGTTCTCCTTAAACGATCCCAGAGGTAGAGGCCCTTGGTTGCGTTTATCTTCATGGCAGACGTCGCGAGGTAGCGAGAAATCCTTCTCGATTCTGTCGGGGACCGTGCACCAGGTGCACGTTACCTCCCGGCGTCTGTCATTTAGTTACGAAGAATCCGGCAGTTACACTGGTCACGATAGAAAAGTGTGGAACGACGGGGTCTGGCGGGGGCCCCGAATCGAACTGGAAGTAATCCGTGTTTTTTTAAAAGTAATCATGGCTGCAACTAATAGTAATTTAGTTACAGCTTCCTGGGCGGATCGCTCATCTAATCAAACTCTTTCTCTCCCTTCGAGAGAGCAACATATGTCGCGTTTTTTTCTTTTAAAGCGCAATGAAGGCAATTTTGGTATGGTGTCACCATTTCTGATAAATAAAATTTTAAATGCGTCTGTCGGACACGTTAAATCGGTTAAAAAGCTCCGTTCTGGAGAACTGTTAGTAGAGGCTTCGAATGCAGCACAGGCTGAGAAATTACTTATAATTAATATGTTCGGGAACATGGCTGTAACCGTAGCTCCGCACGGTTACCTTAATACTTCCAGAGGTGTCATATCGGAAGGTGATCTCCTCCATACATCTGAACAGGAGATTTTGGAACATCTGAAAGACCAACTTGTGTCTGCTGTGCGTCGCATAGCAATTCGTCGGGACGGGAAGTTTCTCCCCACTAAACATCTAATCCTGACATTCGACACGCCGAAACTACCACCTTATGTCATAGCCGGCTACCTTCAGTGCCCTACTAGACCATATGTAGAGAATCCTCTCAGATGCTTTCAGTGCCAACGCTTTGGACACTCGAAAGCGTCTTGTCGTGGTTCCCCAGTCTGTGCTCGTTGTGGCCAATCTGATCATATCTCAGACACTTGCAACTTGGCACCAAAATGTGTCAATTGCAAAGGTGACCATACCTCATATTCACGCTCGTGTCCCAAATGGAAAACAGAAAAAGAAATACAAACTGTTAAGGCTCACAAAAATATCTCGTATATGGAAGCGCGAAAACAGGTTGAGGCTAGAACTCCCAGAGTCGGAGTTTCATATGCTTCTGTTGCCGCCTCCCAAAAAATCATGTGCACTGCCTCCACACAAACTGATTCGAGTCTGCTTTCTAATAGCCCACAGAAAAGTATGAATAATATGACACCAAAAGTAATGCTCTCAGATTCCCGGAATGGAACGAACGAGAAACCAAAACCCAAAAGAAACAATAAAAATAAAACAAGCACGCAAACCGCCAATCCCGGAAACTCTTCCAAATCTGCTAATGACCAGATCTCAAATGTGCAAAATTTGCCACAATCTAAACGAACAAAAAAGCAATCTGAACCCATCCCCTCAAAATTGACTCGTAAAGACTTTTTAAAAAACAGACCTATTACAGATGAGCCTTATGAACTTGAGACAGATGAACCCCTTAAAGTTTATGTCTCCCCAGAGGAGGATATGTTAACGGACAGCTCGTCGGATTCGGATGCAGTTGAATCCAATTCCGCTAGCTGATAGTCCGTTTCTTTTCCCTTTCTTAAAAAAAAAAAAAAAATTCATTATGGCATCTATTATTTCCTGGAACTGCCACGGCTTCCGCAACAAACAAGACAATATTAAAACCTTGATTTCTGACCATAACCCAGCCATTTTCGCACTACAAGAAACATATTTAAAAAACACCGACAATATAAAAATTCGCAGATACAGCACCGTTAGAAAAGAACGCGATATTGGTGGAAGAGTATCAGGAGGAGTGGCCCTCCTAATATCTCATGACTATCCATCCACTGTCATTCCACTGAAAACAAATTTACAGGCTGTTGCAGCGCGTGTCCACATCCGTCAACTCACTACCATTTGCACCGTCTATCTACCACCAAACGAACCGATTAACAGAAACTCTTTGGCTCATCTTTTAACACAACTTCCGGCCCCTTTTATAATAGTTGGAGATTTTAACGCACATAGTCCACTCTGGGGTAGCCCGAACACTAACAATAGAGGACAAGAAATAGAAATATTCTTATCTGATTTCTCACTCTGTGTCTTCAACAATGGTGAGAATACTTATTTTCATCAACCTACCAAAACCTTCCATGCAATAGATCTAGCCATAGGTTCCCCTTCAATTCTACCCTTTTATAATTTTTGGGTTTCAAATGACTTACACAATAGCGATCATTTTCCGGTTTTTCTCTCCTTGCTGACCGCTGATTCGAATGCCGTTTCTTCTCTACCCCGCTACATCTATGACAGAGCTGACTGGCCAACTTTTACATCCCTTGCTATCATCACCAAGCAAATGGTGGTGGGCGACATTAATAGTTCTATTGAAAGTATTACTTCTGTTATAATTAACGCAGCTGACGCCTCCATCCCTAAATCCTCTTCTAGAAAGCGTAAAAACAGGAAACCGTGGTGGTCAGAGGAATGTCTTATTGCTAAGAAAAAGCAGCAAAAGGCATGGGGCATCTTTCGCAGATACCCAACAACAGAAAATCTTTTATCTTTTAAACATGCAAAAGCTAATGCTAGGAAAGTACGGCGACGCAGCCAGAGGGAATCATGGATTAAGTATGTCTCCCATATATCGTATAACACACCGTCTAAACAATTGTGGTCAAAGGTTAAAAAGGCAATGGGCTTATATACGCAACATCCACTTTCTTGCTTAAATCTCAATGGCCAAATAATCTCAGACTTACCAGAAATAGCAAATGCAATAGGCACCTCCTTCTCTTCTTCCTCTTCTGTTGCTTCTTATCGTGACTCTTTCTTGAAGTTCAAACAAAAATCTGAAAGCCGTTTTCTGAACTTCAACTCAGTCTCCACATTTTCCTATAATAGCCCCTTTACTGAAACAGAACTTATTAGCAGCCTTCATAATACTCGAAATACTTCTCCAGGACCAGATGACATTACTTATAATATGCTAAAACACCTTCCTCGTCGTTCCCTTAATAATCTGCTTTATTTTTATAATAGGATTTGGAATGAACATGTTTTTCCTGCTGCCTGGTACAGAGCTATCGTTATCCCTTTCCCGAAGCCCGGGAAAGATGCTACAAATCCTAAAAACTATCGACCCATTGCCTTAACTAGCTGCGTCTGCAAACTGCTAGAAAGAATGATAAACAATCGCCTAGTTTTTACGTTAGAGACGAAGAACCTTATTGTTCCATTTCAGAGTGGGTTTAGAAAGGGAAGATCCACCATAGACAGTGTAACTGCTCTCGAATCTGACATTAGGAGAGCATTTCTCCTAAAAAACCATTTTATTTCAGTTTTTTTTTGACATTGAAAAAGCATACGACCGTACTTGGCGTTATGGAATTCTCAGAGATCTTTTTGACTTGGAGTTTCGCGGAAATCTCCCTATTTTTATAAAAAAATTTTTAGCTACCCGAAATTTTCAAGTCCGTATTGGCAATGTCTTGTCCAACCTTTTTACCCAAGATGAAGGGGTTCCCCAAGGGAGCGTCCTCAGCGTCACTCTCTTCTCAATAAAAATCAATAATATTTTAAAACATCTTCCACCTTCCGTGCGGGGAAGTCTTTATGTGGACGACTTACAGATATGCTGCCAGGGAAAAGACATGCGATTCATTGAACGCCAACTTCAAACTGCAATTCGACGAATCTTGACTTGGAGTGATGAAAACGGTTTTAAATTCTCACCAGACAAAACCTCTTGTGTGCACTTTTGTCGTAAACGTGGGATCCATCCGGATCCCGAAATTTTCATTGAAGACCAGAAGATAAATGTTATTGATTCTGTACGTTTTTTAGGTGTCATATTTGACAGGAAACTAACCTTTCTTTCACATGTTGTACAGCTGCGTAAAAAATGCGAGAAATCTCTCAATATGCTTAAAATTTTAGCTAATACATCTTGGGGAGCTGATCGGACTTCTATGCTCCGCATATACAGATCGGTAATCCGATCAAAGCTTGACTACGCCTGTGCATCTCATGACTCTGCTCGCCAATCCGTCCTACGCAAACTTGACACGGTGCACCACAGTGCACTTCGTCTATGTTCTGGTGCCTTTCGTACTTCACCCGTTCAAAGTCTCTATGTAGATTGTCACGATCCATCTTTATCTCACACTCGTCACCAACTTTCATTGAACTACTTTTTTCGGGTGCTGACGCATCCTGCGCATCCATTACGTGACATCTTACTCGACAGACGGTACGACACCCTCTACAAAAATCGGCCATCCTGCATCCCGTGCTTTGGGTTACGTATGCGTTCTTTAATCGAAAACACCACTCTGGATGATTTAAATGTGTGTGAACGTCCCTTATTTGACTTTCCTCCTTGGAAGAAAAAATCTATATCATATATTAATCCCTTTCGTAATTTTAACAAAACCGACACCGATTCATCCATATTTAAACAACTTTTTCACTCTCATCGTCACAGTTTCTCTAAGTATAAAGATATTTATACGGACGGATCGAAGACAACACATCACGTCGGTTGTGCCTTTGTTTTTAATTCTGATATTCATAGTTTTAAACTTCATTCCTCATGCACTGTTTTTACTGGGGAAATTTTAGCCATCAAACAAGCACTTGATTTTATCGCCAATCATCAAAATAAAAATTTTATCATATAGTCTGACTCTTTGAGCGTACTCGAGAGCTTAAAGTCTGGAAACAATAGTCATCCTTTAGTCTCATCTGTCATAACTCTCCATCATCGGTTAAAATGTCGTGGTTTCAGTATTCTGCTTTGTTGGATCCCAGCTCATGTTGGAATCCCAGGCAATGAACTTGCGGACACAGCAGCAAAAGATTCCAGAACAGTTTTAGATCACCCTATCCCTTTCTCTGACGTCAAACACACCATTAAAAATTTTATTTTCAATAACTGGCGTTCAGTATGGAATCTCCAAGTAGATAATAAACTTCATCACATAAAACCCGTCATCTCTATCTGGCCTCCACTATATCCAAGAAAACTTGACGTCATGGTCACCCGTCTAAGAATAGGACATACTAGAGTCACTCACAGACATTTGTTGGAGGGGGAAGATACCCCAATTTGCTTTCATTGCAACTGTGACCTTACGATTTTGCATATTTTAACTGATTGTACAGGACTAACTAATTTTTACTCTAAATATTTTGGTTCTGCTTCACTCACCTTAAAAGATCTTTTAGATGAAACACCTCACCCTGCTATTTTCAGTTTTTTGAAAAGTACCGGTTTTTACCCGTTGATTTAATAGCTTTATCCTTGTTTTCTTTCTTTTTGTTTTATTTGACTGCAATCTAGATGGGGACCCCCATCTAGATGTTTTGTCATTACCAGTACTGCTTTTTGTCTTCCTCGTTCATGATCTTTTTTTAT
This sequence comes from Dolomedes plantarius, assembly GCA_907164885.2. Lineage (NCBI taxonomy): Eukaryota > Metazoa > Arthropoda > Arachnida > Araneae > Dolomedidae > Dolomedes > Dolomedes plantarius. The sequence continues at coordinate 29,267,743 of OU015499.1, read as the reverse complement.
CTATTCTTTACTTATACCTGGCTGTATACTGGATGGGGTTTCCCCCATCCAGTTTGTTTCCTTTTTTTTAACTATCGTTTTTCAGATTTTACCATATGTTTGGCGCAGCATGTCCTCTCTGGACCTTGCGCCATTAAACCCTAACCTACCAACCAACCAACCTCCTCGATTCTGTGGGGGACCGTGCACCAGGTGCATGTTACATCCCGGCGTCTGTCATTTAGTTGCGAAGAATCCGGCGGTTACACTGGTCACGATAGAAAAGTGTTGAACGACGGGGTCTGGCGGGGGCCCCGATCGAACTGGAAGCAATCCGTGGTTCTAACAAAGTAATTATGGCTGCAACTAAAGAGAATTTAGTTACAGCTTCCTGGGCGGATCGCTCAGATTCTGAAACTCCTTCTCTCCCTTTGAGAGAGCAACCTCTCCCCTCGAGGGAGCAACAATTGTCTCGTTTTTTCATAATAAAACGTACTGAAGGGAATTTTGGAACGGTGTCGCCCTTCTTAATACAAAAATGTCTTCAAGCATCCGTGGGACAAGTAAATTCTGTTAAGAAACTGCGGTCGTGCGATTTATTAGTGGAGGTATTAAATGCAAACCAGGCTGCGCAACTGTCAAAAATCAAAACGTTCGGTGATATGGCTGTGTCCATCGCTCCACACGGTTATCTAAATACATCAAGAGGGGTAATATCGGAGGCCGATCTTCTCCATACCACCGAGGAGGAAATCTTAGAACACTTGCAGGATCAACTTGTAACAGCTGTCCGTCGAATTACCATCCGTCGGGATGGGAATATACTTCGTACGAAGCATCTCATACTGACATTCGGAACACCTAAACTACCATCTTTTATCACAGCAGGATACCTTCGGTGTTCCGTAAGACCGTACGTGCAAAACCCTCTTCGTTGCTTTCAGTGCCAACGCTTTGGACACTCGAAAGCATCGTGCCGAGGTTCAGCCATTTGTGCCCGTTGTTCCCAGCCAAACCATTCTTCTGAGACCTGCAACTTGCCAGCAAAATGTATTAATTGTAAGGGTGACCACCCCTCCTACTCCCGTTCTTGCCCTAAATTTATAGCCGAAAAGGAAATTCAAACAATCAGAGCCCATAAAAATATACCATATCTGGAAGCCTGCAAATTGGTGGAAGCTAGAACACCTAGAATAGGCGTTTCGTATGCTTCCGCTGCCGCTCCTAAAAAAATTATGTGCGATGCTTCTACACAAACAAGTAAAAACAATAGTACCAATAAACCTCACGAAAACAAAAATACAGTACCATCCGTTAACAATTCTGCATCAAAACAAACCAAAATCCCTCGACTTAACGTTCCAACTACATCAAGCTCCGTTATAAATAAAAAATTTAAAAAATGTAATGTTGTAAAGCGTTTCAGTCCTTCCCGTAAGGTGAAAGACCCTCGCAATGTGGCGCGGATGGAGGAAGATTCCCTCCAAATTTGCGCCTCTAATTCGGATCTTTCTGATTCCGATGGGGGGGTGTCTATGGATACCTCCAGTCTTCCTGCTCGTGTTCCTTCCCACTCGTCGTCATGATGGCGTCCGTAACTTGGTGGACTTTCGTCCTTTTTAAAAAAAAAAAAAATTTCTCATCATGGCAGGTATCATTTCATGGAATTGTCACGGCGCTCGTAATAAGCTCGACGAAATTAAAAATCTGATTTCTGTCCACACTCCGGCCGTCTTTGCGCTACAGGAGACCTATTTTAAAGACTCAGATAATTTTAAATTACGAGGTTACAATGCTATCCGAAAAGATCATGATGTTGGTGGAAGGGTTTCTGGAGGCGTTGCCCTCGTGATATCCAATGACTACCCGTCTACGATCATACCATTAAATACAAATATGCAGGCCGTCGCAACCCGAATCCACATACGTCAGCTCACTACCATTTGCAACGTTTATCTACCACCAAACGAATCAGTAGATCAAAATTCCTTGGTACATCTTATTAACCAACTACCTACCCCATTCATAATAGTCGGAGACTTCAATGCCCATAGCCCCCTTTGGGAAAGTCAAAACACAAACAATAGAGGACAACAAATTGGAACCATTCTATCCGATCTCTCACTCTGCATTCTCAATAATGGTGATAACACATACTTTCATCTACCGACAAAATCATTTCATGCAATAGACCTAGCCATATGTTCCCCTTCTCTTCTGCCATTTTATAACTTCTGGGTATCAAATAATCTATACAACAGTGACCACTTTCCAGTATTTCTCTCCCTAGTAACCAATGACTCTCATACTACAGCTACTCAACCCCGTTACATTTACGATCGAGCTGACTGGGCGACCTTCACCTTTCTTGCAAACATCACCAGGCAAATGGTGGTGGGTGACATTAATGATGCCATAAATAACATAACTAATGTAATAATTCAAGCAGCTGATACCTCTATACCAAAAACCTCCTCAGTTAAACGCAAAATCAGAAGACCTTGGTGGACAGACGAATGCCGTGATGCCAGGAAACGACAACAGAAAGCCTGGAATATTTTCCGTAGATACCCGACGACCCAAAATTTACTAAATTTTAAACAGGCTAAGGCATATGCTAGAAAAGTACGTCGACAGAGCCAGAGAGAGTCGTGGGCGAAATACATATCCAGCCTATCCTACAACACTCCGTCTAAGCAGTTGTGGACTAAAGCAAAAAGGGCAATGGGTTTGTACACCAATCATCCAATTTCCTGCATTGTTAAAGATAGCCAAACAATATCAAACCCTACAGAAATCGCAAACGCAATAGGCACAGCCCTTGCTTCCAATTCTTCAGCCATTTCATATAAAGACTCCTTTCTAAGATACAAACAACAATCTGAACGCCGAAATCTCAACTTCAATACACGTACCTCTCTAACTTACAATAGCCCATTTTCAAAATCTGAACTGGTTCAGAGTCTTCATAGCACACATAACACTTCTCCAGGACCAGATGGAATAACCTACAGCATGCTAAAGCATCTTTCACGCCGCTCACTCCGTAACTTGTTATTCATATATAATAGGATTTGGGAAGAACATGTTTTCCCTGTAGCTTGGCATAGAGCCACTATTATCCCTTTTCCAAAGCCTGGAAAAGACGCCTCTGACCCCAATAATTACAGGCCGATTGCCCTAACCAGCTGCCTTTGCAAAATTTTAGAAAAAATGATAAACGCCCGACTAGTCTATGTTTTAGAAACCAGAAACCTCATTTCTCCGAATCAGTGTGGTTTCAGAAGGGGTAGATCGACGACGGACAGCATTATTGCTCTGGAATCTGACGTTAGGAGAGATTTTCTCCTAAGAAATCATTTAGTATCAATCTTCTTCGACATAGAGAAAGCGTATGACCGTACCTGGCGCTATGGCATCCTACGAGACCTTTTTGAATTGGAGTTCCGGGGTTCCCGACACTACGAATTCCGTGTTGGCACTGCGTATCCAACCTTTTTATTCAAGAAGAAGGGGTTCCTCAAGGGAGTGTCCTCAGTGTCATTCTCTTCTCAATAAAAATTAATAATATTTTAAAACAATTACCACCTTCTGTGCGGGGGAACTTGTATGTTGACGACTTGCAGATTTGCTGTCAAGGTAAAGACATGGCATTCATCGAACGTCAACTGCAAACTGCAGTCAGACGTATAATGACTTGGAGTGATAAAAATGGTTTTAGTTTTTCTTCTGACAAAACTTCATGTGTGCACTTTTGCCGTAAACGTGGGATCCACCCGGATCCCGAAATTTTTATTGAAAATCATAAAATAAATGTTGTGGACACGGTTCGTTTCTTGGGCATTGTCTTTGACCGGAAGATGACATATCTTCCACATGTTTTACAGCTGCGAAGAAAGTGCGAGAAGTCTCTTAATCTTCTTAAAGTTTTATCGAATACATCGTGGGGTGCTGACAGGACATCTATGTTACGTATATATAGATCGGTAATCCGTGCAAAACTAGACTACGGCTGCCTATCATATGGTTCGGCTCGTGAATCCGTTCTTAGAAAACTTGACACTGTGCACCACAGTGCACTTCGTATATGCTCTGGTGCTTTCCGAACTTCACCCATTCAGAGTCTCTATGTCGACTGTCACGAACCGTCTTTGTATCTTACTCGCCATACACTTTCATTGAACTATTTTTTTCGTGTCTTATCTCATCCTAATCATCCTTTAAATGACATGCTACTTGATAAGCAGTATGATCGCCTGTATCAAAACCGGCCATCCTGCATACCGTGTTTTGGCTTTCGTATGCGCTCCTTCATCCAAAATACCCCTCTGGAAGATATAAATGTCTGTGTACGTCCTTTATTGGACTTTCCTCCTTGGAAGAAAAAATCTATATCATACATTAATCCCTTTCATAATTTTAACAAAACCGACACCGATTCATCCATATTTAAACAACTTTTTTACCCTCATCGTCACAGTTTCTCTAAGTATAAAGATATTTATACGGACGGATCGAAGACAACACATCACGTCGGTTGTGCCTTTGTTTTTAATTCGGATATTCATAGTTTCAAACTTCATTCATCATGCACTGTTTTTACTGCGGAGATTTTAGCCATCACACAAGCACTTGATTTTATCGCCAATCATCAGAATAAAAATTTTATCATATACTCGGACTCTTTGAGCGTACTCGAGAGCCTAAAGTCTGGCAACAATAGTCATCCTTTGGTCTCATCTGTCATAACTCTCCATCATCGGTTAAAATGTCGTGGTTACAGTATTCTGCTTTGCTGGGTCCCAGCTCATGTTGGAATCCCTGGCAATGAACTTGCGGACACAGCAGCAAAAGATTCCACAACAGTTTTAGATCACCCTATTCCTTTCTCTGACGTCAAACACACCATTAAAAAGTTTATTTTCAATAACTGGCGTTCGGTATGGAATCTCGAAGTAGATAATAAACTCCATCACATAAAACCCGTCATCTCTATCTGGCCTCCACTACATCCAAGGAAACTTGACGTCATGATCACCCGTCTAAGAATAGGACATACTAGAGCCACTCACAGACATTTGTTGGAGGGGGAAGATGCCCCAATATGCTTTCGCTGCAACTGTGACCTTACGATTTTGCATATTATAACCGACTGTACAGGACTAACCAATTTTTACTCTAGATACTTTGGTTCAACCTCTCTCACCTTAAAAGTTCTTTTAGGCGAAACACCTCACCCTGCTATTTTTCGATTCTTGAAAGGTACAGGATTTTACCCATTGATTTAATAACTTTTTTCATTCCTTTATATCTTTTTGTAATACTTGACTGCAATCTAGATGGGGAAACCCCATCTAGATGTTTTTACATTAACACTAATGCGTTTTAATCACAGCCTTTTACCATATTTGTGTTTTAAACTTTTTTCATTTATGACACGGCTACTTTTATTATACTTTTTTACAATGCCTTCATGGTTTTAAAACGTGTATAATTATAACATCGTTTTGATGAGTAAGCTGATTTATATATTTTTTTATCTCTGACTTTACCTTGTGTTTGGCGCAGCATGTCCTTTCTGGACCTTGCGCCATTAAACCCTAACCAACCAACCATCATCCGCTAATTCATATCCGGAAGCCTTTATGCGCTATAAACGTCAAGAGGAGTTCAGACGTGTCAACTTCTCCACTCGCTCTACTCTCCCGTATAATTATAATTTCACGGAGAGAGAGCTGATGAGATGCCTGAAATCGACCAAGAATATATCTCCTGGGGTAGATGGCATAACTTATGCACTAATAAAACACCTTCCACGCCGTTCCCTCCTAAATATCTTATACTTGTATAATAAAATCTGGGTGGAACATACTTTTCCCGTTTCTTGGCAAAGAGCTATAGTTATTCTCTTTCCAAAACCTGGAAAGGATGCAACTGACTCCAATAACTACCGACCGATCGCTCTAACTAGTTGTTTATGTAAGTTGCTTGAACGCATGGTGAATGCACGCCTCGTATATATCCTAGAATGTAACCAGTGTCTCTCTCCATTCCAAAGTAGTTTCCGCATGGGTAGGTCGACGATGGATAATATCGTTGCCCTGGAATCCCAAATTAGGAATGCCTTTTTGAAGAGAAACCATTTGGTTTCTATTTTCTTTGATGTTGAGAAAGCTTATGATAGGACCTGGCGACATGGGTTCATTCGTGACCTTCATTTATTAAATCTGCGGGGTCACTTACCTATTTTTATCCAAAATTTTTTAAGTCACAGGATTTTTAATGTCCGTCTCGGCACTGTGCTCTCGGATCCTTTCATCCAAGAGGAAGGAGTCCCTCAGGGCAGCGTCCTTAGCGTAACATTATTTTCCATTAAAATTAATAACATACTTAATAGCTTACCTCCATCTGTCAAAGGCAGCCTTTATGTTAATGATTTGCAAATTTCCTGTGAAGGCTCAGATATGAGATGCATCGAGCGACAACTCCAAACAGCTGTACACCGGATGGTTGAATGGAATAATGAAAATGGCTATAACTTTTCCATCGAAAAGACTTCCCTTATCCATTTCTGCAAGCGTCGCGGCATTCACCCAGACCCCGAAATTTTTCTTGGGAGGGCAAAAATACGGGTTGTAGAAAATGTGAAATTCTTGGGGGTTATCTTTGATAGAAAACTAACTTTCCTTCCGCATGTCTTGCATGCCCGGGAAAAGTGTGAAGTCGCCATAAACCTGTTAAAGATTCTTTCGAATACTTCTTGGGGCGCGGATCGCACATCTATGCTCCGTATATACAGAGCTGCCATCCGTACCAAATTAGACTACTGCTGTGTAGTTTACGGATCTGCCAGACAGTCTGTGTTGCGAAAGTTAGATATTGTCCACCCCTCAGGGGGTTTACCTGCTTTAGGTAAACACGCGCTTCACAACCCCGAGGTACCCTAGTGTCTTTTTCTCTCTCCGTGGGGTTTACTTTCTTTGGTAAATGTGGGTGTCGCGTCCCTAGAGTCCTATAGCGATCCGTCTCTTTTTCTCTTCTCCTATCCTGGCTTTTTTTGTTGTCTTCTTTCTGGGCTTTCTTTCCTCTCCATCTGGAGCATCCACTAATATCTTTAGTTGCTGTTTTCTTTTTTTAACCCCTATGTGTGTTTTTTGTTTGTCTTTTCTTAGTTAGAAAAAAATAAAAACCAAAAAAATGTAAAAAATAATGAAATTGACAAAAAAAAGGTTTTGTGCTATCTGTCCCCTTCGGAGCCTTCATGGTTACAAAACCGATCTCGACCCACCCAGCCTTGACGCTACTGGGTCCCTGTACCACTCTTCGGCCTCTCCCGCGAGGGACACCGCTTGGGCTCGGGAACGGGCCCTGTTGGCGTTGAGTTGGTGGAGAGGAGTGGCGTTTCCATGATGGTAATGGTTGAGGTACGTTCTCCTTAAACGATCCCAGAGGTAGAGGCCCTTGGTTGCGTTTATCTTCATGGCAGACGTCGCGAGGTAGCGAGAAATCCTTCTCGATTCTGTCGGGGACCGTGCACCTGGTGCACGTTACCTCCCGGCGTCTGTCATTTAGTTGCGAAGAATCCGGCGGTTACACTGGTCACGTTAGAAAAGTGTGGAACGACGGGGTCTGGCGGGGGCCCCGAATCGAACTGGAAGTAATCCGTGTTTTTTAAAAAAGTAATCATGGCTGCAACTAATTGTAATTTAGTTTCAGCTTCCTGGGCGGATCGCTCATCTAATCAAACTCTTTCTCTCCCTTCGAGAGAGCAACATATGTCGCGTTTTTTTCTTTTGAAGCGCAAGGAAGGTAATTTTGGTATGGTGTCACCTTTTTTGATAAATAAAATATTAAATGCATCTGTCGGACACGTTAAAACTGTTAAAAAGCTCCGTTCTGGAGAACTATTAGTAGAGGCTTCGAATGCAGCACAGGCTGAGAAATTACTTAAACTCAGTATGTTCGGGAACATGGCCATAACCGTAGCTCCGCACGGTTACCTTAACACATCCAGAGGTGTCATATCGGAATGTGATCTCCTCAATACATCTGAACAGGAGATTTTAGAACATCTGCAGGACCAACTTGTGTCTGCTGTGCGTCGCATAACAATCCGTCGGGACGGGAAATTCCTCCCTACTAAACATCTAATCCTTACATTCGACACACCGAAGCTACCACCTTTTGTCATAGCCGGCTACCTTCAGTGCCCTACTAGACCATATATACAGAATCCTCTCAGATGCTTTCAGTGCCAACGCTTTGGACACTCGAAGGCATCTTGTCGTGGTTCCCCAGTCTGTGCTCGTTGTGGTCAATCTGATCATATCTCAGACACTTGCAACTTGGCACCAAAATGTGTCAATTGCAAAGGTGACCATACGTGATATTCACGCTCGTGTCCCAAATGGAAAGCAGAAAAAGAAATACAAACTCTTAAAGCTCACAAAAATATCTCGTATATGGAAGCGCGAAAACAGGTTGAGGCTAGAACTCCCAGAGTCGGAGTTTCATATGCTTCTGTTGTCGCCTCCCAAAAAATCATGTGCACTGCCTCCACACAAACTGATTCGAGTCTGCTTTCTAATAGCCCACAGAAAACTAAGAGCAATAGGACACCAAATATAATACTCTCAGATTCCCGGAATGGAGCGAACGAGAAACCAAAACCCAAAAGAAACAATAAAAATAAAACAAGCACGCAAACCGCCAATCCTGGAAACTCTTCCAAATCTGCTAATGACCAGATCTCAAATGTGCAAAATTTGCCACGATCTAAACGAACCAAAAAGGAATCTGAACCCATCCCCTCAAAATTGACTCGTAAAGACTTTCTAAAAAACAGACCTATTACAGATGAGCCTTATGAACTTGAGACAGATGAACCCCTTAAAGTGTATGTCTCCCCAGAGGAGGATATGTTAACGGACAGCTCTTCGGATTCGGATGAAGTTGCATCCAATTCCGCTAGCTGATAGTCCGTTTCTTTTCCCTTTCCTTAAAAAAAAAAAATTCTTTCAATATGGCATCTATTATCTCCTGGAACTGCCACGGCTTCCGCAACAAACAAGACAATATTAAAACCTTGGTTTCTGACCATAACCCAGCCATTTTCGCACTACAAGAAACATATTTAAAAAACACCGACAATATAAAAATTCGCAGATACAGCACCGTTAGAAAAGAACGCGATATTGGTGGAAGAGTATCAGGAGGAGTGGCACTCCTAATATCTCATGACTATCCATCCACTGTCATTGCACTTAAAACAAATTTACAGGCTGTTGCAGCGCGTGTCCACATCCGTCAACTCACTACCATTTGCACCGTCTATCTACCACCAAACGAACCGATTAACAGAAACTCTTTGGCTCATCTTTTAACACAACTTCCGGCCCCTTTTATAATAGTTGGAGATTTTAACGCACATAGTCCACTCTGGGGTAGCCCGAACACTAACAATAGAGGACAAGAAATAGAAATATTCTTATCTGATTTCTCACTCTGTGTCTTCAACAATGGTGAGAATACTTATTTTCATCAACCTACCAAAACCTTCCATGCAATAGATCTAGCCATAGGTTCCCCTTCAATTCTACCCTTTTATAATTTTTGGGTTTCAAATGACTTACACAATAGCGATCATTTTCCGGTTTTTCTCTCCTTGCTGACCGCTGATTCGAATGCCGTTTCTTCTCTACCCCGCTACATCTATGACAGAGCTGACTGGCCAACTTTTACATCCCTTGCTATCATCACCAAGCAAATGGTGGTGGGCGACATTAATAGTTCTATTGAAAGTATTACTTCTGTTATAATTAACGCAGCTGACGCCTCCATCCCTAAATCCTCTTCTAGAAAGCGTAAAAACAGGAAACCGTGGTGGTCAGAGGAATGTCTTATTGCTAAGAAAAAGCAGCAAAAGGCATGGGGCATCTTTCGCAGATACCCAACAACAGAAAATCTTTTATCTTTTAAACATGCAAAAGCTAATGCTAGGAAAGTACGGCGACGCAGCCAGAGGGAATCATGGATTAAGTATGTCTCCCATATATCGTATAACACACCGTCTAAACAATTGTGGTCAAAGGTTAAAAAGGCAATGGGCTTATATACGCAACATCCACTTTCTTGCTTAAATCTCAATGGCCAAATAATCTCAGACTTACCAGAAATAGCAAACGCAATAGGAACCTCCTTCTCTTCTTCCTCTTCTGCTGCTTCTTATCGTGACTCTTTCTTAAAGTTCAAACAAAAATCTGAAAGCCGTTCTCTGAACTTCAACTCAGTCTCCACTTTTTCCTACAATAGCCCCTTTACTGAAACAGAACTTATTAGCAGCCTTCATAGTACTCGAAATACTTCTCCAGGACCAGATGACATTACTTATAATATGCTAAAACACCTTCCTCGTCGTTCCCTTAAAAATCTGCTCTTTTTTTATAATAGGATTTGGAATGAACATGTTTTTCCTGCTGCCTGGTACAAAGCTATCGTTATCCCTTTCCCGAAGCCCGGGAAAGATGCTACAAATCCTAACAACTATCGACCCATTGCCTTAACTAGCTGCGTCTGCAAACTGCTAGAAAAAATGATAAATAATCGCCTCGTTTTTACGTTAGAGACTAAGAACCTTATTGTTCCATTTCAGAGCGGGTTTAGAAAGGGAAGATCCACCATTGACAATGTAATTGCTCTTGAATCTGACATTAGGAGAGCATTTCTCCTAAAAAACCATTTTATATCGGTTTATTTTGACATTGAAAAAGCATACGACCGTACTTGGCGTTATGGAATTCTCAGAGATCTATTTGACTTGGAGTTTCGCGGAAATCTCCCTATTTTTATTAAAAATTTTTTAGCTACCCGACATTTTCAAGTTCGTATTGGCAATGTCTTGTCCAACCTTTTTACCCAAGAAGAAGGGGTTCCCCAAGGGAGTGTCCTCAGCGTCACTCTCTTCTCAATAAAAATTAATAACATTTTAAAACAGCTTCCACCTTCCGTACGGGGAAGTCTTTATGTTGACGACTTACAGATTTGCTGCCAGGGAAAAGACATGCGATTCATTGAACGCCAACTTCAAACTGCAATTCGACGAATCTTGACTTGGAGTAATGAAAATGGTTTTAAATTCTCACCAGACAAAACCTCTTGTGTGCACTTTTGTCGTAAACGTGGGATCCATCCGGTTTGATTTGATTTGATTTTTGGCGCAGGGTCCATCACGGGACATATGCGCCAGACAGTGTCAAACAGCGTACACAAGGTGCCGAAATAAAAAGTGAGGAAAGACAGAACACACTGTGCAGTATAAAATTGAAATAAAAAGAAAAACGCTATAACCAAGATAGACGTTAAAAACCTGTATATATGAAGTAATAAAAAGGCGTACAGAACAATGAATGGGATGACGAAAACAAGATGTAAAGTAAGAGGTGAGATAAGGCGTAAAAAGTAGATCCAAAAGGATGAGGAAAACCAGGTGAAATAAACACAAAGGAGAGGTGAGACAAGGTAAAGTTCTAAAATCAGATATACGGGTAAAAACCAATGTCGTGTAAAAACGGGAACAGATTAGGATGTGGATTTTCTCCAACGAGAGCCGAAAGAGAAACTTCAGCTGAGCTGAAATGCTTAAGGCGGTGAATTTTGAATTTTGGACAATCAATTAAAATATGGGAAACTGAAAAGGTAGTTTTACAAATGTCACAGACAGGTTCGCTCTCGGCCAGCAAGAGATGTCTGTGAGTGAAACGTGTGTGACCAATACGTAAGCGAGTTAAAATGACATCATGCTTACGATGACGTAAATGAGGCCAGATGTGAACAAGCGGTTTAATAGCATGCAGTTTATTGAGGGTCTGCAAGCTCCAGATACTTTGCCAGCGGTTAAAAACAATTCTATTGATGCCATGTTTAATATCAGAAAACGGGATGCACAGATTTAAAGGAATGCTAGCTGATCTTGCGGCTACATCAGCAAGTTCATTTCCCTTTATCCCAACGTGGCCAGGTATCCAGCAGAAGCCAATTTCATATCCCCTATTTTCCAGCTGACCGTGTAGCTCTAAAATTTTCAAGATGTATGGATGAGCAGAAGGGTTAGCAGATTCAAGGGACTGCAAGACACTCCTTGAATCGCTATAGATCATGTACTTGTTCTTGCGAGCCCGAGACGCTGACAAAAGTGCTTCGTGAATAGCTACAGATTCAGAAGTGAAGACAGAGCAGTAGCCGTGCAACTTGCGACTTACAGTGTTCTCAAGGTGGACAAAGGCGCAGCCGACGTGATCACCTACTTTCGACCCATCCGTATAAATCGGGATGTAGTCATTGAACCTGTGTCTATGCTCGCTGAAGAGGTTCAAGTACACCTGGTCACTCGTATTCAGCTTGCTAAAGGTCTTAAAAGGGTCTATGAATACAATACCGGCATGGTCCCAAGGACAACTAGAGTAGAGATTTTGATGGCAAACCTCCAAGTTGGTAAGGTCTGTGCCATCCGACAGGGCAGCAATCCTACGACCTAAAGGTGGTATGCAGGAAGGTCGAGAAGTGTAGAAATTAGTACTGGTATTGTCAAGTAAAGTAGTCCTGAGTGGGTGGTTAGGGTAAGAAAGAGTTTTGAAATAGTAGTGTAAAGAGAGATAGTCACGCCTTAAGTGTAAAGGAGGTTCATGACAGATGGCATAAAGGCTGTGGATGGGTTGGTTGGTTGGTTGGTTGTTTTGGGTTTTATGGCGCAAGGTCCAGAGAGGACAAGCTGCGCCAAACACATGATGGAACCCGAGAAAGGCATATATACAAGTTAACAATAGACCAAGGTACATTAAAACGATTATAAAAAATTTGCAAAAGACAAAAGTTTTAATTATAGAAAAAATATGGTAAAAAAGGCAACAACGATACAAACAAAATTACTTAAAGTCAGCATTTCAAGACTTATAACCCGGTAAAACACGATAAAAATATTTATAAAATGAAATCTTGTATAAAGATGGCACAAACGATGATAAGTAAAGGTTAATGATATAAAAAGGTGAGAAAAATGATACTATAAAAAAAGGTGATAAAATGATTTAATGGTTTGAACGGTAATAATGATATTTATAGTAGTTAAAAATTTGACATTTCATGAGGTCATAAGTGCAAAGACAAATAAGAGCGATGAATCACGGAAAAGGAAAAGATAAATCAAAAACAGAGAATATGATAAATTAAACACAGCGATAAAAAAAGGTGAATACAACAAGCAAACATAACGAACAACAGTGGTAAGTAGTTAACAAGAACAAGGAAAGGAAGAAAAACAGCGATGTGTAGACGCTGCTAAAAACAGTCAAAATTATCAAGTGATAAAACCTGTCACATATAGTTGGTGGCAAAACCGGTGATATATGGCAGGTACTAAAATAGTCATACAAAACAGGTATTAAAAGTAGCCATATAAAAATGAACAGAAGAGCGATAAAGCATTGATGTGAAATTAAAACTGATAAAAGTGATTAAAGATACAAGCGAGGGTGAAAAAAATTGTAATGCATTAACCCAAAGAGAGAGAAAAAGTTCATTTTAACAAAAGAGGAAAGAATTCAAGATGACTTTTTTCAACAATATCGTTTAAAAAAAAAAAAAAAAAAAAAAAAAAAAAAAGAAGTGCAGTTTTAAAAACTGAAAAAAGTTACAGAGGCTGACAAAAAAAAAATGAAGCTAAAAAACTGAAAAGTAAAGAGCAGAAAAATTTTCTCTTTTTTTCCAAAAAAAAGGAAGGAAGTTATGTGACGCCCGCTCTTGCGCCACGACGCGGAGGACTCGCACGACAAAAAGGAGGAGTGAGAGGCTCCTCAAAGACAACATCATTGTCCGAGTCTCCGGACACATCAAAATATACAGTATTGTCCGCGAGCCTGCGGACATACTGATTCCCTTTTAAGATATAATTGGGGTCCTTAGCTTTCCTAGAAACTTCAGAGCTTTTTCGAGGAATAGCGACTTTTTTGCGATTAGGGTTAGGAGGTATGGGCAAATTTGCACTTGCATGGTAGGAGCACGACTGATTTGTATCTTTGGCATTTTGTACAGCAGAAATTGGCGAGGATTGTCTGACCTTTGTTTTTTTTGATTCGGAATCCAATACCTTTTTACGGGCAGTAGCTAGAGGTGAGGATGGAATATCTTTATTTTCATTTCGTGGTTTATTTTTGATAGAAATTTTAGGAGGTTCATTTTCTGTTTGAGTACCGGTAGATTTCGTATTTTTAACTACAGCTGCAGCGTAGGACACCCCTACCTTTGGGGTCCTGGCGTCAATCCTTTTTCTGGCCTCAATATAAGAGATATTTTGCATGACTTTTAAAGTTTGCACCTCTTTCTCTGTTAGCCACTTCGGACATGACCGGGAGTAGGCCACATGATCACCATTACAGTTCACACATTTGGGTGTATCAGTACAATTATCGCTGACGTGTCCAACTTCTGAGCAACGGGCGCAGGTAATGGTACCACGACAGGCAGTTTTGGAATGCCCAAAACGTTGGCACTGGAAACACCTCAGGGGGTTCGGGATGTATGGGCGCACAGGATTCCTAACGTAGGCCATGTTAATGTGAGACGGAAGGTTTGGAGTGTTGAACGTCAGGATGAGGTGCTTCGTAGGAAGCATCTTCTCACCCCGACGGATAGTAATACGGCGCACTGCATACACATGCTGGTCCAGCAGGTTCTCTAAAATCTCATCCTCAGGCGTGTGCAGGAAGTCAGAATCTGAAACAACACCGCGAGAAGAGTTCAGATACCCATGTGCAGAGATCGTGACCGGATACTGGCCGAAGGTGGTAATTTTAGACAGCGGTGTAACTTGTTGGCTGGAGGACAGTTCAATGAGGAGGTCACCAGAACGTAGCTTTTTTATAGATTTTACTTCACCTATTAAAGATATAAGTGTCTTGTGTATCAAGAAAGGAGATACATCAAGAAAAGTGCCGTTAGTCCGTTTTAAAACAAAAAATTTAGCTTGCGATAAAACCTTGTCATTTTGTTGTGGTGAAATTTCCCTCACCGTGGGATTTTTAAGAAAAGAATCCATACAAAGGGGCTTAAAATTCAGTTCCCGGCCTCACCACCCACCACGGAGCCCAACAAGGGGATGCACATACGTGCACCAGTGCTAACCGAGAACTATACGCGAACGAAACGATCCTGAAACGACCTCTACCCTTAACGAGATGTACAGAAATCGGAACGATTGCTTGGTTCCTAGCCGGAGACAATGTCAACGACCAGCCGATTGATACATTAGGGAACCACTAAGTACCTCCCGTTTACCCGAAGCGGGGGCCGAAGTAGTGTGTTGGGCAACCAAAACTGACCCTCAACTACCAGGATTCCCTTTTCCGGGGACACGGGTCTCCACGCACGGCAAACACGTGGGTGATATACACGCCATTAGAAGCTATAAGCAACAGAGCGGCAACAGCTTCTAATGAGGTGCCCTCGCCTCCGAAGAGGAACCACACCGAGGGAGAAAAGAAAGAAAAAGTACAAAAAAGGAGAGGAGAGGAAAAAGGAAAGGAGAGATAGTTCGCTGGGGTACCTCGGGATTGCGACACCCGTGTTTACCTAAAGAAGGTAAACCCCCTGAGGGGGGCTGTGGATGGGAGAAGTCCTAAAAGCCCCCGAGCATATCCGTAAAGCCAAGTGGTGAATAGGATCTAACATGCGCAGCACCGACGTACGGGCAGAACCGTATACAACAGAACCGTAATCAAGCTTAGACCGAATGATGACCCTGTAAATACGCAACATTACCGTGCGGTCAGCTCCCCAAGAAGTGTTGGAGAGGACTTTCAAAATGTTCAAGGCTTTACAACACTTCTTCCTCAGGTGTTTAACATGGGAGCGAAAAGTAAGCTTTTTGTCGAACAGCACGCCAAGAAACTTTACATGGTCAACAACGTTAAGCTTAGAATCACCCAAATAGATTTCAGGATCCGGGTGAAGGCCCCGCTTACGACAGAAGTGGACGCAGGACGTTTTCGATTCTGAAAAGCTGAACCCATTTTCCTGCGACCATTTCACCATCTTGTTAACTGCAGTCTGTAAGTGACGCTCGATGAAACGCATATCATGTCCCTGACATGATACTTGTAGGTCATCTACATAAAGGCAAGCACGGACAGAGGTGGGGAGGACGCTCAGAATATTATTGATTTTAATGCTAAAGAGGGTGACACTGAGGACGCTCCCTTGGGGGACACCTTCCTCCTGTACATATGAGTCAGAGAGGACGTTCCCGATACACACTCTAAAATGTCTCAGGGACAAAAAGTTATGAATAAAAATTGGGAGATTGCCCCTCAAATGCACATTGAATAAGTCCCTCAAGATGCCATGCCTCCAGGTACGATCGTAAGCTTTATCTATATCGAAGAAGATGGAGACCAAGTGATTTCTCCGTACAAATGCATCCCGAATTTAAGACTCGAGGTAAACTAGGTTGTCAATGGTGGATCTTCCCTTACGGAACCCACTCTGGTAGGGAGAAATACAATGGTTGGATTCGAGATAATACACTAGACGTGTGTTAACCATCTTTTCGAGAAGTTTGCAGACGCAACTGGTGAGGGCAATGGGACGATAGCTCATCGGATCCTTTGGATCCTTACCGGGTTTCAGAATGGGAATTACAATAGCCTCGCGCCACGAGGTAGGAAAGATATGTTCCGTCCAAATCCTGTTGTACAGAGTCAAAAGACAGAGAAGGGATTCATGAGACAGATTCCTCAACATGATGTAGCTAATGCCATCAGGACCAGGACACGACTTCGTAGTTTGATGGAGAGCGCGTAGAAGTTCGTGTTCAGTAAGCACACTGTTGTATGGAAGTTCAGACCGAGTCTTAAAATTAATGGGCATCTTCTCAGACCGCGACTTGTGAGTAAGGAAGGACGTGGGGTAATTACTACTGTGTGAAGTTTCTGCGAATGTAGAGGCTATCACATTGCAGACTTCTTTTACATCAGAGATATCGCACCCATTCTTTTCTAACACAGGGATAGGTCTCTCGACATATATTCCCGAAGCCTTCCTAACCTTTTCCCACAGCCGTTTACTGGAAGTTGCAGCAGTGATATTAGAGACGTACGTCGTCCAAGAAGCCCGCTGTGCACGTCGTCGCACACTCCTAGCGACTGCTCTGGCGTGTTTAAACACCTGGAAGTTAGCATTAGTAGGATGTCTACGAAAGACACCCCAGGCTTTTCTCTGTTTTTTGAGTGCGTCGTGGCACTCATTGTTCCACCAACACTTTCTGTGGTTATATTTACCAGACGATTTAGGGATAGCGGCGTCGGCAGCCTTTGTAATTATTTCGGTGATTTGCTGAACAGCGTCATCGATGTCAAGTGTATTGACGACCTCATGAGTGATAGCAGCTTTCGAAGCAAACAACTTCCAGTCAGCACGATCGTAAACATAGTTTAGAAAGTATGGAATGGCGCTACGATCACCACCAATAGGGGAGATAATGACTGGGAAATGGTTGCTTCCGTGAAGGTGTTTCTCGACGCTGAAACGGAATTGTGGTAACAGACAGGGAGAACAAATGGCCAGGTCAATAGCATGAAAATTTCTTGTGGGTTCATGTAGGCAAGTATTTTCACCATTATTTAGGAGACATAGATCGTGATCACTAATAAGTTTTTCGATCTGCCTTCCTCGGGGGTTCACATCAACACTCCCCCACGAAGGACTGTGGCCGTTCAAATCACCTAAGATCACAAAGGGCGCTGGCCCCTCAGGGGGTTTACCTTCTTTAGGTAAACACGGGTGTCGCTATCCCGAGGTACCCCAGCGAACTGTCTCTCATTTCTTTTTTCCTCTCCTCTCTTCCTTTACTTTTTTCTTTTTTTCTCCCTCGGTGTGGTTCCTCTTCGGAGGCGAGGGCACCCCTTTAGTAGCTGTTGCCGTTCTGTCGCCTCTTGCTACTATTGGGGTCTTTATCACCCACGTGTTTGCTGTGCGTGGAGACCCGTGTCCCCGGAAAAGGGAATCCTGGTAGTTGAGGGTCAGGTTTGGTTGCCCAACACACTGCTTCGGCCCCCGCTTCGGGTAAACGGGAGGTACTCTGTGTTCCCCTGGGTATCAATCGGCTGGTGGGTTAGACTTCTGTCACCTGCTCAGGGTTCAAGCTATCGGACCGCTTGTGGTCAGTGTGCGTATAGACCTGGCTAGCACTGGTGTAGGAACCTACATCCCCTTGTTGGGCTCCATGGTGGGTGGTGCCGTCAGGTCTGAATATCCGGCCCTTTTTATGGATACTTTTAAGGAAAATCCCACGGTGAGGGATAAGTCACCCCTTAGAACGAAAGAACAGACCTCTTGCGTTACTGCTCGATTTTTTATAATAAAACGAAAAGAAGGTACATTTAACAACGTTTCGCCATTCGTAATTCACAAATCCATGCTGTCAGCAATTGGTGAAGTTAAATCTATAAAAAGATTGCGTTCTGGGGATCTTTTAGTCGAGGTCTCTTCGAACAAACAAGCTGCTCTTCTTTCTGCCTGTACCTCTCTAGGACACTTATCTGTTATTGTTTCCGCTCACAGCTTCCTTAACTCTTCACGCGGTGTAATTTCAGAGTCTGATTTTATAGACACTCCAGAAGACGAGATCCTGGAAAACCTCCGGGAACAAAGTGTATGTGCTGTCAGACGCATCACTATACGTCGAGACGGGAAGACGCTTTCCACTAAACACCTAGTCTTGACGTTTGAAACGCCGGAACTCCCAAAATGTGTAAAGATGGCGTGGATCCGAGCTCCAGTACGGCCGTACATTCCGAATCCGCTGAGATGCTTCCAATGCCAACGCTTTGGTCATTCGAAAGTTTCTTGTCGTGGGTCCATTACCTGCGCCCGTTGCGCAGAAGTTGGCCATGACAGTGAAAATTGCGAATTATCCCCCCGATGTGTAAACTGCCGAGGAGATCACGTAGCTTTTTCTCGTGCTTGTCCAAATTGGATAAAGGAAAAAGAAATTCAGACTCTGAAAGTAACACAAAAAATGTCATATGCGGATGCAAGGAAACTGATTGACTCTAAAACCCCAAAGGCTGGCCTATCATACTCATCAGCAGTTAAAAAAGTTTGTAAAACTGTTAGTACCCAGACCGAAACTCATCCGACTGAACCTTCGTCTATCACTGCAGCTTCAGGATCAAGTAAAAATGTTCAACAACCTTCCTTACCTTCCGCTCGCCAGAAAACAGATTCAAAATGTAACTCCAACTGTAATATCTCACCTGATCAACCTTTTCCTCCCAACCCACACAGTGTTAAACAATCAGATTCCTCGTCGAAAAAAAACAAAGCAGCACGTACATCTGAATTTATTGCAATAGAACCTAACTCCTCGTGCTCTACCACCAGTAATAGAACTCGAAATAGAACTCCTCGTGCTCTACCACCAGTAAAATACATAAAAAATAGAAAAACCAAAATAGTTATTGAACGTAATACACCAGCCTTAACAAACAAATCGAAAGAACCTAAATATTTAAAAGATATTAAGCTTCAAGCAACTTCCCAAGACATGCTTGAGATTTACGCATCCGGTATCTCAGATACCGATGAGATAGAATGTAATGACATTCTATCTTCTACCACTCAACTTGAGGGGAGAGGTCACTCGGTCTCTCCTTCTTTTGCTTTGCCTTCATCAAGAACGTGACCTTAACCTGGATGGGGGTTTCCCTGTCCAGAAGTTTTGACTTTTAACAGTTTCACTCTTGTTTTTCCTTGTATTTTTTTTAATTGCTATTCCGATATTTAAACCGTTTTGTTCTATATAACTGTTATCTTCTACTTTTACATGACTTTTCTTTTATGCCTGTACTATACGGCATTTTTAGTATTTGAAGTTATTACTGCCATTTCATCATTTTATACGCCTCTTTCTTTTACCTGTTTTATATGAATGTTTATATTACCTATTTTATACGGATGTTTATTTTTTATTATCACCTGATATATATGATTGTCCATAAAATCTAACTTGTAACTGGAAGATTTTATCAATCTTCTTTTCATTGTTTTTACTCTTTTTTCTCATCATCTTTTTTCATTCATCCGCCACATTTAGTGACTGGCTTATTGGATATTGCTCTTTTTCACCTTGCATATCATGGTTTTTTATACTACTGTCTTTAATGGTCTTCACCGTTTTTCACGTGTTCGTTGTTTTTAGGAAATTTAACACTTTGTCCTTTTATTGTATTTTATAAAATACTGCGCAACTTTGTTTTTTTATGCCTGTTTTCCCGTTAAACATAACTTGTAGACTAATATATCTCTTTTATCAAGGTTTTTTGTTTGGTCTTAAAATGTCCAAATACTATGTATAATATCGTCCTTTTTCTTCGGATGCTTACCATATGTTTGGCGCAGCTTGTCCATATCTGGACCTTGCGCCAATAAACCCAAACTAACCAACCAACCAACCAACCACAAAGGGCGCTGGCAGCTGAAACACAAGATCATCGAGTTCCTGTTGACTGATGTCATCACTTGGCGGTAGGTAGAGGGAACAGACAGTGATAAGACTGCTCAAGTGAATTCTAGTAGCAACGCTCTGTAAGCGGGTGTTGAGGTTCAATGGCCTGGAAGGATAGTCATGGCTGGCGAGCAGAGCCACGCCACCAGAATCCCTGAGGCCGTGAACATTGTCTTTCCTAATGCAACTGTACCTGCGCATCTTTGCCATGTCAAAAGGTTTCAGGAATGTTTCCTGAAGGGCAAAAACCGCAGGGTGATAGTCGTGAACCAGGTCTTTAAGATCAGAGACCTTGTGACGGAAACCACGGCAGTTCCAAGACAGAAAGGATGCCATTACGGCGGAAGGGGCTGAGAAGCGGCACAAGACGAACCGTTAGTAGCAGGACTAACGGAAGGGAGGTAAGAGGAAAAATCCTCAGCGACCATTTTTTCGTCATCTTCGTCGGCGTAGAGTTCGATTGCTGATTCCTCAGCAGCAGAATTTAGCAAGGAAGTTAGAATTTTATATTTATTGCTAGCAGCAAGTTTTCTAGGGTAGGGACTTTCTTTCGCAGACCTTAGTTTTTGGTATTTTGGCAACTTGCTGGTCTTCCTTGATTTTTTAGGTATACCGGAAACTGATGAGGTATTCAAACTTTCATTCAAAGGGGATTGTGTTTTATTGGGGGAAAAAACAGGTTTGAGAGAGCAGGAAGAGGAGGACGATATTTTAGATGTAGATGAATAGGAGTTTTTATTTGTTTGCTGAAGAGTAGGTATTAGGGATATATGTTCCGTTTGTGTACAAACTGAGGCCACTGATTTCGCGACGGCTTTTGCATACGTCTTATTACCTTGAGGTGTTCTAGAGGACACAAGTTGTCTGGCCTCTACATATGACATCTTGTTGGTGATTTTAACAGCCTGAACTTCTTTTTCGAAAATCCACTTCGGACAAGACTTTGCGTAGGCTGGATGGTCGCCTTTACAGTTTACACATTTTACGGCATCCGTACAATTCTCACTCTCGTGCCCATCTGCTGCACAACGAGCGCAGGTGACAGAGCCTCGACAAGAAGACTGAGAGTGCCCAAACCTCTGACATTTGAAGCAACGTAGAGGATTTGGGATGTACGGTCTCACCGAGCACCGCATGTAAGCGGCTATGATGTGTTTCGGGAGCTCCGGCGTATTAAAAGTCAGTACAAGATGTTTAGTAGGCATTAAGACACCATCGCGACGAATGGTGATTCGCCGAACGTGCACAACACCTTTTGATTTCAAATTCTCAAGAATGTCCTCCTCAGGGGTGTAAAGGAACTCTGCGTGAGAGACAACACCTCGCGAGAAGTTTAGAGAACGATGAGGACAGACGGAGACTTCTAACTCTGCAAATTTCTTAATTGACATAATAGGTTTTACTTGGGATGCCTTAGCTATTTCAACGAAAAGATCTCCGGAGGGCATTTTGTGAATGTCTTTTACTTCACCAACAGCGGACATTATGAATTTGTGGATGAGAAAAGGATTATCGGTTCTAAAGTTACCTTCATTTTTCTTTATTATAAAAAATTTCGTATTTTCTGTTGCATTACAAAGGTGCTCCACCCGAAGGGGAGAAACCCGAGGGTTTTGAGTATCCATAAACAAGGGCCGGATGTTCGGACATGACGGCACCACCCACCATGGAGCCCAACAAGGGGATGCAGATCCCTACACCAGTGCTGATCAGGTCTATACGCGCACAGACCGCAAGAGCCCGATTGCTTGAACCCTAAGCAGGTGACAAATGTCTAACCCACCAGCCGATTGATACCCCGGGGAACACAGAGTACCTCCCGTTTACCCGAAGCGGGGGCCGAAGTAGTGTGTTGGGCAACCAAAACTGACCCTCAACTACCAGGATTCCCTTTTCCGGGGACACGGGTCTCCACGCACGGCAAACACGTGGGTGATAAAGACCCCAATAGCAGCAAGAAGCAACAGAACGGCAACAGCTACTAAAGAGGTGCCCTCGCCTCCGAAGAGGAACCACACCGAGGGAGAAAAAGAGAAAAAAGGAAAGGAAGAGAGGAGAGGAAAAGGGAAAGGAGAGATAGTTCGCTGGGGTACCTCGGGATTGCGACACCCGTGTTTACCTACAGAAGGTAAACCCCCTGAGGGGGGGATCCATCCGGATCCCGAAATTTTCATTGAAGACCAGAAGATAAATGTTATTGATTCTGTACGTTTTTTAGGTGTCATATTTGACAGGAAACTAACCTTTCTTCCACATGTTGTACAGCTGCGTAAAAAATGCGAGAGATCACTTAATATGCTTAAGATTTTAGCAAATACATCTTGGGGAGCTGATCGGACTTCTATGCTCCGCATATACAGATCGGTAATCCGATCAAAGCTTGACTACGCCTGTGCATCTTATAACTCTGCTCGCCAATCCGTCCTACGCAAACTTGACACGGTGCACCACAGTGCACTCCGTCTTTGTTCTGGTGCCTTTCGTACTTCACCAGTTCAAAGTATCTATGTAGATTGTCACGAACCATCTTTATCTCACACTCGTCACCAACTTTCATTGAACTACTTTTTTCGCGTGCTGACTCATCCTATGCATCCTTTGCGTGACATCTTACTGGACAAACGGTACGACACCCTCTGCAAAAATCGGCCATCCTGCATCCCGTGCTTTGGGTTACGTATGCGTTCTTTGATCGAAAACACCACTCTGGATGATTTAAATGTGTGTGAACGTCCCTTATTTGACTTTCCTCCTTGGAAGAAAAATTCTATATCATACATTAATCCCTTTCATAATTTTAATAAGATTGACACTGATTCATCTATATATAAACAGCTATTTCAGTCTCATCGGCATAATTTTTCTAGATATCTAGATATTTATACGGACGGATCGAAGACAACACATCATGTCGGTTGTGCCTTTGTTTTTAATTCGGATATTCATAGTTTCAAACTTCATTCATCATGCACTGTTTTTACTGCGGAAATTTTAGCCATCAAACAAGCACTTGATTTTATCGCCAATCATCAGAATAAAAATTTTATCATATAGTCTGACTCTTTGAGCGTACTCGAGAGCTTAAAGTCTGGCAACAATAGTCATCCTTTGGTCTCATCTGTCATAACTCTCCATCATCGGTTAAAATGTCGTGGTTACAGTATTCTGCTTTGCTGGGTCCCAGCTCATGTTGGAATCCCTGGCAATGAACTTGCGGACACAGCAGCAAAAGATTCCATAATAGTTTTAGATCACCCTATCCCTCTCTCTGACGTCAAACACATCATTAAAAATTTTATTTTCAATAACTGGCGTTCGGTATGGAATCTCCAAGTAGATAATAAACTCCATCACATCAAACCCGTCAGCTCTATCTGGCCTCCACTATATCCAAGGAAACTTGACGTCATGATCACCCGTCTAAGAATAGGACATACTAGAGTCACTCACAGACATTTGTTGGAGGGGGAAGATACCCCAATTTGCTTTCACTGCAACTGCGACCTTACGATTTTACATATTTTAACCGACTGTACAGGACTAACCAATTTTTACTCTAAATATTTTGGTTCTGCTTCACTGACCTTAAAAGATCTATTAGGTGAAACACCTCACCCTGCTATTTTCCGATTTTTGAAATGTACCGGTTTTTACCCGTTGATTTAATAACTTTATCCTTGTTTTCTCTTTTTTAATTTTGTCTGCAATCTAGACGGGGACCCCCATCTAGTTGTTTTGACATTACCAGTACTGCATGTTGTCTTCCTCGTTCATGATCTAGAATCATTGTTTTTTTTTATTCTTTTCTTATACCTGGCTGTATACTGGATGGGGAAACCCCATCCAGTTTGTTTCTATTTTTTTTAACTACCGTTTTTCTGGTTTTACCATGTGTTTGGCGCAGCATGTCCTCTCTGGACCTTGCGCCATTAAACCCTAACCAACCAACCAACCAACCTAGATATTGTCCATCACACAGCTCTGCGCATTTGTGTAGGTGTTTTCCGTACATCTGCAATTGAAAGTCTTTATGCAGTTTGCCATGATACCTCTTTAGAGCTCATCAGGGGCCAGATGTCGCTTGTGTATTACTTCCGCATTCTTTCCCAACCTTTGCATCCCTTACGAGAGCAATTACTTGACTCCCGTCATGATTGCCTGTACCTAAATCGTCCATCATGTGTTCCATCGTTTGGTGTTAGAATGAGAAATATTTTGCGGGATTCCACTCTTCATATTGTGGAAGTTATGGAAAATCCATGTTATCATCTACCTCCATGGCGGACCCTTGGGTTTTCCTTTATGAATCCGTTTGAGAATTTCTGCAAGTCTAACACGAGCGATGTGGTATACCAACAGCTTTTCGCAGCTCATCGTGCTAGTTTCCCGGACCACATAGATATGTATACGGATGGATCAAAGTCACCTGATCATGTTGGCTGCGCGTACGTCATCAAAAATGCCGCCATAAGTCGCAGCCTACATCCGTCATGTACGATCTATACTGCTGAGTTGGAAGCCATCCCCGAAGCACTACAGTGTATGTGTACTAGGAGGGAGAGGAAGTTTATTTTATACTCTGATTCTTTGAGCGCGTTACGGACCCTCGAATCAGATTTTCCCTCTCACCCCCTTGCCCCCCTCAGGGGGTTTACCTTCTTTAGGTAAACACGGGCTTCACAACCCCGAGGTACCCTAGTGTCTTTTTCTCTCTCCGTGGTGTTCACTGTCTTTGGTGAATGTGGGTGTCGCGTCCCCAGTGTCCCATAGCGATCCATCTCTCTTTCGCTTCTCCTGTCCTGTTTCTTTTGTTTTCTCCTTTCCGGACTTTTCTTCCTTTCCAACTGGAGCTTCCACTAATTTTTTTTGTTACTGTTTTCTTTCTTAACCCCTATGTGTTTTTTGTTTGTTATTTCTTCGTTTTAAAAAATAAATAAAAAATCAAAAAAATGTGAAAAATTTTAAAATTTCCAAAAAAAGTTTTTGTGCTATCTGTCCCCTTCGGAGCCTTCATAGTATCAAAACCGATCTTCACCCACCCAGCCTTGACGCAACTGGGTCCAGTACCACTCTTCGGCCTCTCCCGTGAGGGACACCGTTTGGGCTCGGGAACCGACCCTGTTGGGGTTGTGTTGGCGGAGAGAAGTGGAGTGCTATGTCGGTAATGGTTGTGGTACGTTTTCCTTAAAATGTCCCAGAGGTAGAGGCCCTTGGTTGCGTGTATCTTTATGCCAGACGTCGCGAGGTAGCGAGAAATCCTCCTCGATTATGTCGGGGACCCTGCACCAGGTGCACGTTACATCCCGGCGTCTGTCATTTAGTTGCGAAGAATCCGGCGGTCTTCGCTGGACACTGGTCACTTACACTGGTCACGATAGAAAAGTGTGGAACGACGGGGTCTGGCGGGGGCCCCGATCGAACTGGAAGCAATCCGTGGTTCTAATAAGGTAATTATGGCTGCAACTAAAGAGAATTTAGTTACAGCTTCCTGGGCGGATCGCTCAGATTCTCCAACTCATTCTCTCCCTTCGAGAGAGCAACCTCTCCCCTCGAGGGAGCAACAATTGTCTCGATTTTTTATAATTAAACGTACTGAAGGGAATTTTGGAACGGTGTCGCCCTTCTTAATACAAAAATGTCTTTCTGCATCCGTGGGACAAGTAAATTCTGTGAAGAAACTGCGCCCGGGCGATTTATTGGTCGAGGTATTAAATGCAAACCAGGCTGCGAAACTGTCAAAAATCAAAACGTTCGGTGATATGGCTGTGTCCATCGCTCCACACGGTTATCTAAATACATCAAGAGGGGTAATATCGGAGGCCGATCTCCTCCATACCACCGAGGAGGAAATCTTAGAACACTTGCAGGATCAACTTGTAACAGCTGTCCGTCGAATTACCATCCGTCGGGACGGGAATATACTTCGTACGAAGCATCTCATACTGACATTCGGAACACCTAAACTACCATCTTTTATCACAGCAGGATACCTTCGGTGTTCCGTAAGACCGTACGTGCAAAACCCTCTTCGTTGCTTTCAGTGCCAACGCTTTGGACACTCGAAAGCATCGTGCCGAGGTTCAGCCATTTGTGCCCGTTGTTCCCAGCCAAACCATTCTTCTGAGACCTGCAACTTACCGGCAAAATGTATTAATTGTAAGGGTGACCACCCGTCCTACTCCCGTTCTTGCCCTAAATTTATAGCCGAAAAGGAAATTCAAACAATCAGAGCCCATAAAAATATACCATATCTGGAAGCCCGCAAATTGGTGGAAGCTAGAACACCTAGAATAGGCGTTTCGTATGCTTCCGCTGCCGCTCCTAAAAAAATTATGTGCGATGCCTCTACACAAACAAGTAAAAACAATAGTACCAATAAACCTCACGAAAACAAAAATACAGTACCATCCGTTAACAATTCTGCCACAAAACAAACCAAAATCCCTCGACTTAACGTTCCAACTACATCAAGCTCCGTTATAAATAAAAAATTAAAATGTAATGTTGTAAAGAGTTTCAGTCCTTCCCGTAAAGTGAAAGACCCTCGCAATGTGGCGCGGATGGAGGAAGATTCCCTCCAAATTTGCGCCTCTAATTCGGATCTTTCTGATTCCGATGGGGGGGTGTCTATGGACACCTCCAGTCTTCCTGCTCGTGTTCCTTTCCCCTCGTCGTCATGATGGCGTCCGTAACTTGGTGGACTTTCGTCCTTTTTTTAAAAAAAAAAATTTCTCAGCATGGCAGGTATCATTTCATGGAATTGTCACGGCGCTCGTAATAAGCTCGACGAAATTAAAAATCTGATTTCTGTCCACACTCCGGCCGTCTTTGCGCTACAGGAGACCTATTTTAAAGACTCTGATAATTTTAAATTTCGAGGTTATAGTGCTATCCGAAAAGATCATGATGTTGGTGGTAGGGTATCTGGAGGCGTTGCCCTCGTGATATCCAATGACTACCCGTCTACGATCATACCATTAAATACAAATATGCAGGCAGTCGCAACCCGAATCCACATACGTCAGCTCACTACCATTTGCAACGTTTATCTACCACCAAACGAATCAGTAGATCAAAATTCCTTGGTACATCTTATTAACCAACTACCTACCCCATTCATAATAGTCGGAGACTTCAATGCCCATAGCCCCCTTTGGGGAAGTCAAAACACAAACAATAGAGGACAACAAATAGAAACCATTCTATTCGATCTCTCACTCTGCATTCTCAATAACGGTGATAACACATACTTTCATCTACCGACAAAATCATTTCATGCAATAGATCTAGCCATATGTTCCCCTTCTCTTCTGCCATTTTATAACTTCTGGGTATCAAATAATCTATACAACAGTGACCACTTTCCAGTATTTCTCTCCCTAGTAACCAGTGACTCTCATACTATAGCTACTCAACCCCGTTACATTTACGATCGAGCTGACTGGGCGACCTTCACCTTTCTTGCAAACATCACTAGGCAAATGGTGGTGGGTGACATTAATGATGCCATAAATAACATAACTAATGTAATAATTCAAGCAGCTGATACCTCCATACCAAAAACCTCCTCAGTTAAACGCAAAATCAGAAGACCTTGGTGGACAGACGAATGCCGTGATGCCAGGAAACGACAACAGAAAGCCTGGAATATTTTCCGTAGATACCCGACGACCCAAAATCTACTAAATTTTAAACACGCTAAGGCATATGCTAGAAAAGTACGTCGACAGAGCCAAAGAGAGTCGTGGGCGAAATACATATCCAGTCTATCATACAACACTCCGTCTAAGCAGTTGTGGACTAAAGGAAAAAGGGCAATGGGTTTGTACACCAATCATCCAATTTTCTGCATTGTCAAAGATAGCCAAACAATATCAGACCCTACAGAAATCGCAAACGCAATAGGCACAGCTCTTGCTTCCAATTCTTCAGCCATTTCATATAAATACTCCTTTCTAAGATACAAACACCAATCTGAACGCCGAAATCTCAACTTCAATACACGTACGTCTCTTCCTTACAATAGCCCATTTTCAAAATCTGAACTCGTTCAGAGCCTTCATAGCACACACAACACTTCTCCAGGACCAGATGGAATAACCTACAGCATGATAAAGCATCTTTCACGCCGGTCACTCCATAACTTGTTATTCATATATAATAGGATTTGGGAAGAACATGTTTTCCCTGTAGCTTGGCATAGAGCCACTATTATCCCTTTTCCAAAGCCTGGAAAAGACGCCTCTGACCCCAATAATTATCGGCCGATTGCCCTAACCAGCTGCCTTTGCAAAATTTTAGAAAAAATGATAAACGTCCGACTAGTCTATGTTTTAGAAACCAGAAACCTCATTGCTCCGAATCAGTGTGGTTTCAGAAGGGGTAGATCGACGACGGACAGCATTATTGCTCTGGAATCTGACGTTAGGAGAGCTTTTCTCCTAAGAAATCATTTAGTATCAATCTTCTTCGACATAGAGAAAGCGTATGACCGTACCTGGCACTATGGCATCCTACGAGACCTTTTTGAACTGGAGTTCCGGGGAAATCTCCCAATTTTTATAAAGAATTTTTTATCTACCCGACACTACCAAGTCCGTGTTGGCACTGCCGTATCCAACTTTTTTATTCAAGAGGAGGGGGTTCCTCAAGGGAGTGTCCTCAGTGTCACTCTCTTCTCAATAAAAATTAATAATATTTTAAAACAATTACCACCTTCTGTGCGGGGAAACTTGTATGTTGACGACTTGCAGATCTGCTGTCAAGGTAAAGACATGGCATTCATCGAACGTCAACTGCAAACTGCAGTCAGACGTATAATGACTTGGAGTGATAAAAATGGTTTTAGTTTTTCTTCTAATAAAACTTCATGTGTGCACTTTTGCCGTAAACGTGGGATCCACCCGGATCCCGAAATTTTTATTGAAAATCATAAAATAAATGTTGTGGACACGGTTCGTTTCTTGGGCATTGTCTTTGACCGGAAGATGACATATCTTCCACATGTTTTACAGCTGCGAAGAAAGTGCGAGAAATCTCTTAATCTTCTTAAAGTTTTATCGAATACATCGTGGGGTGCTGACAGGACATCTATGTTACGTATATACAGATCGGTAATCCGTGCAAAACTAGACTACGCCTGTGTATCATATGGTTCGGCTCGTGAATCCGTTCTTAGAAAACTTGACATTGTGCACCACAGTGCACTTCGTATATGCTCTGGTGCTTTCCGAACTTCACCCATTCAGAGTCTCTATGTCGACTGTCACGAACCATCTTTGTATCATACTCGCCATACACTTTCATTGAACTATTTTTATCGTGTCTTATCTCATCCTAATCATCCTTTAAATGACATGCTTCTTGATAAGCAGTATGATCGCCTGTATCAAAACCGGCCTTCCTGCATACCGTGTTTTGGCTTTCGTATGCGCTCCTTCATCCAAAATACCCCTCTGGAAGATATAAATGTCTGTGTACGTCCATTATTTGACTTTCCTCCTTGGAAGAAAAAATCTATATCATACATTAATCCCTTTCATAATTTTAACAAAACCGACACCGATTCATCCATATTTAAACAACTTTTTTACTCTCATCGTCACAGTTTCTCTAAGTATAAAGATATTTATACGGACGGATCGAAGACAACACATCACGTCGGTTGTGCCTTTGTTTTTAATTTGGATATTCATAGTTTCAAACTTCATTCATCATGCACTGTTTTTACTGCGGAAATTTTAGCCATCAAACAAGCACTTGATTTTATCGCCAATCATCACAATAAAAATTTTATCATATACTCGGACTCTTTGAGCGTACTCGAGAGCTTAAAGTCTGGCAACAATAGTAATCCTTTGGTCTCATCTGACATAACTCTCCATCATCGGTTAAAATGTCGTGGTTACAGTATTCTGCTTTGCTGGGTCCCAGCTCATGTTGGAATCCCTGGCAATGAACTTGCTGACACAGCAGCAAAAGATTCCACAACAGTTTTAGATCACCCTATTCCTTTCTCTGACGTCAAACACACCATTAAAAATTTTATTTTCAATAACTGGCGTTCGGTATGGAATCGCCAAGTAGATAATAAACTTCATCACATCAAACCCGTCATCTCTATCTGGCCTCCACTATATCGAAGAAAACTTGACGTCATGATCACCCGTCTAAGAATAGGACATACTAGAGTCACTCACAGACATTTGTTGGAGGGGGAAGATACCCCAATTTGCTTTCATTGCAACTCTCACCTTACGGTCTTGCATATTTTAACTGATTGTACAGGACTAACCAACTTTTACTCTAATTATTTTGGTTCTGCTTCACTCACCTTAAAAGATCTTTTAGATGAAACACCTCACCCTGCTATTTTCAGTTTTTTGAAAAGTACCGGATTTTTCCCGTTGATTTAATAGCTTTATCCTTGTTTTCTTTCTTTTTGGATTATTTGACTGCAATCTAGATGGGGACCCCCCCATCTAGATGTTTTTTCTTTACCAGTACTGCTTTTTGTCTTCCTCGTTCATGATCTAGAATCATTGTTTTTTATCTATTCTTTTCTTATACCTGGCTGTATACTGGATGGGGGAAACCCCATCCAGTTTGTTTCTTTTTTTAACTATCGTTTTTCAGGTTTTACCATATGTTTGGCGCAGCATGTCCTCTCTGGACCTTGCGCCATTAAACCCCATCCAACCAACCAACCTCACCCCCTTGCCCTTGAACTGTTGAAACTGAAAAAACATGTTTCTAGGCACGGCTGTAGTGTTTTGTTTTGTTGGATTCCTAGTCACGTTGGAATACGAGGCAACGAGTTGGCAGATGCAGCTGTAAAAACTGCCAGTAATACCTTACACAAACCTTTACCCATGTGTGACGTGAAACAGGCCATCAGAAATATAACACGGTGCAAATGGCAGGAAAACTGGAATTTGCAAGTAAATAACAAACTTCACAGCATCAAACCAAACATCTTACCTTGGCCTTCTATCATAAACAGAAAGAGTGACGTCGTTTTGTGACGATTCCGCATTGGACACACTCGCCTTACTCATGTACATCTGCTGTTAGGAGAGAGTGCTCCGATTTGCCCAGACTGCAAATGCCCTTTGACAGTTCTTCATATTTTAACATCTTGTAAACGTTTTAAAAATTTGTACATAAGCCTTTTTAACTGTTCATCTCCATCTTTATCACTTTTAATTGGTGAACATCTGCATCCTGCGCTGTTCACTTTCATCCGTCATATCGGTTTTTACCCACTAATTTAAGATTTTTTGTAAATGTTTTTATATTTTATACACTTCCAATTTTTGAATTTATATATATTTGTGTTTTTACATGGTCCTATTCCATAGGTTGATTGCTTTTACCTGTATTTTATGTGTGCATTTTTTATCATTGGTTTTATGTATTATGGTGTAGAATTTCTATTTATTTATATGTTTCTTTCGGGTTTTTACCATGTGTTTGGCGCAGCTTGTCCTCTCTGGACCTTGCGCCAATAAACCCCAAACAACCAACCAACCTACCCCTGAGCTTTCTCATCGTATCAGTGAGCCTACAGCCCAAGCAGTGGTTGCAGATGAAAGAGGCATGCAATATTGGATTCACTGCATGCATATTAAAAAAAGGCAACTATTCATTCTATAGTATCATTGCTAATAATGTCGTGTTTCCCTTTCACATTTCAGAAGAGAAACCAGGAACTTCAACCGCTAAGCGTCATAGACTGTAGCTTTACATCTCTTTTTTATTTACCTACCTATATCTATCATGCTAATTAATATGAAAATTTATAATAAATTGTCTTTGAAACTTTTTATATAAGTATTTTGTGTCTGAATACCGAACCATACTATGTATTAAAAAGTTGATATAATTGATAAATAGATATTAAATTGATGTATAATTAATAAGTAGCTACATTAATTATTAATTATAAAGAACAAATAAATAGTTTTAATAATTAAATAGTGATAATATAGGTCTCTACTGAATTTTGGGTGAAGGGCTCTTGACTTCGCGTAATATGACATAATATTTCAACGCGCTCTAGCGGCTACACGGTTTGGCGAAAGTAAGTGATTAAGGTGTGCAATTTGCAGGCAATTTAATGCAGTTTTAGCAGAATCCAAGCTTTTTTATAATTACAAGCATAGTTTTTGCGTTACAAGCGAAAAACTAACGAACTAACTGTGATTTACACAAATTAGGATATGTTGGCCTTTTTCAGCGCGCTCTAGCGGCTAAACCATTCGACCAAAAAATACATTTTAGGGGTGCTTTATGTAGAAAACTTAACCCCTTCGCGCCCATCGTACCCTATACGGTACGGGAAAATTATGCTCTCACCGGCCCATCGATCCGTATTGGGAACTCGTTGCGAACGCTTGTTTCTGCCCATCGTTCCGTATAAGGAACCAAACTTTGGAACGTTTTTTTAGAATTTTTTAATGACACTAGATGGCAATACTATACCGTAATTTTGAATTGTGGAGGTCATATGAGGTCTGAACTTTCAGCCTGTGTTTCTGTTATCGGAATTCCTACAGCTGGGAATGACTCAGGAGTTAACATAAACAAACACACGTGATTGCTTTGTGGAGTAGCAGTAAAGTTAAAGAGCTGATCTCAAAGGCGTGTTTTGTGGGGAGTTTAATGTTTTTGTTTTTTATTGTGACACTGGATTTTAGGACGAATAGGGGGATAGAGAATGGGTTGGTTTTTTTGTTTATCGGTAGTACAGAGGGTGCATGAGGGTTTATTTTCTATTAGTTTCGTTTATGCACCCATGGCGAAAAGAGTGAAATATCTTACGGAAAGTGAAATTGCGCGTATGATGAATGAGGAGAGTGATTCGAGTGATAGTGAAACAGATATTTATGTGAGTGAAGAATCAGATGTGTGTGAAGATGATGATGACGATGATAGTGTTATTAGTGATGCAAATAGAGCATCTAATGACGGATGGAGTCAAGATATGAAAGATCTTCCTCTTTTGACATTTTTATCTAAGAGTGGGTTGAATTTAGAGCCTGAAGAGCTTCCTGAAAAGGAATTGGACTTTTTCAGTTTATTTTTTAACGAGGAACTCATCGAATTAATTACAAGAGAGACTAATGAATTTGCAAGTGCATTTTTTACGGCAAATATCAGTGATCCAGGCCCGTCAGATGCTCCATCGAATTTTGTACCGGTAACGGACAAGGAAATAAGGGTTTTTCTGGCGTTAGTGATGCTGATGAGCATTATAAAAAAACCTACAATCCATATGTATTTTACAACTGATACGGTGTTTGCAACGCCGTTTTTCAATTCGGCAATGTCAAGAAATCGCTTTTGCGATGTACTGCGATTTTTGCATTTCACATCAGATAGCAGTGGTCCCAGGTTATATAAAATCCAACCTGTTCTCGAAATCCTCTCAAAAAACTTCAAGGAATTATACACACCTGATAGGGAAATATGTATAGATGAAAGTTTGTTTGGATGGAAGGGCCGCATTGGCTTTCGTCAGTATATCCCATCCAAACGTGCGCGGTATGGGATAAAAATTTACAAACTTTGCGAGTCCCAAACGGGTTATATTTGGAATTTCCTCATCTACACAGGTTTGGTTTGGTTTGGTTTGGTTTGTTTGGATTTATTGGCGCAAGGTCCAGAGAGGACAAGCTGCGCCAAACACATGGTGAACAGTAACAAACATACATATAAGTTGTTATTTTTAGACCGAAAAACCTTAAAATCTATGATAAAAGTATATATTATATATATATATTTATATATATATATATATATATAGGAGAAGTAAAGATATAGATAAAAACATTCAAAGTACATATAGACCATGTAAAACCACAGGTAAAATGTAAAAATTTGAGGTATAAACAAGATAAAAACAGTTTTAGATAAAATTATCAAATCTGAAGGTACAAGATTTAAAAACCTAAATCTCAGAGTAAAAACCAGTCATACGCAAAAAGTTAAAAAGATTAGGATGGGGGTATTCCCCCAATAAAATATCTAAACTAGGTGAATAAGAATTGTATAGTTTAAAATAAATAGTTTTAAAAGCCACACAGCTACATAGAATATGTGCAATAGTGAGAGGGCATTTGCAATAGAGACATAAGGGAGCGCTCTCGCGCAGCAGCAGATGGACATGAGTGAGTCGCGAGTGCCCAATACGCAACCGTGTCAACAACACGTCTCTCTTGCGAGATGGTAAAGCCTGCCAAGGTGAGATTGTGTTTTTTATTCCATATAATTTGTTGCTGACCTGCAGATTCCATACTTCCTGCCATTTACGACGAATCATATTCTTTATCGCTTGCTTCATGTCAGAATAAGGGAGTGGTTTATGAAGCGCGACAGTCGAGTTTTTCGCAGCAGCATCTGCCAGTTCATTTCCCCGTATTCCTACATGACTGGGAATCCAGCAAAACAAGACCCTACGGCCCCGACCAGATAGATGACGTAGAAGCTTCAACACCTCAATCGCCAGCGGGTGTGTAGGAGAGTGTGATTCGAGAGCTTGTAAAGAGCTCAGCGAATCTGTGTATACAACGAAATTCCTCTCACTCCGGGTGCAAACGTATTGTAAGGCTTCTACGATGGCTTCCAGTTCAGCAGAAAATACGGAAAAGAACGGGTGTAAGCTGCGACTGATCACGTCGTTGTAGCAGACATAAGCACAGCCAACATGATTACTAGCTTTCGATCCGTCGGTATATATATCTATGTAGGAAGAGTGTGTAATTCGATGGGCTGCAAAAAGCTGCCGGTACACCACATCGCTGGTGTTAGATTTATCGAAATCTCCAAATGGTTGCAGATAGGGGAAGTTATGAGACCGCCAGGGCGGTACAACCCAGAGGGGACTGTTCATAACGTCCAGATCTTTGATTTCTGTATCACTGAGAAGATTTCGTATCCGAGTACCAAACGATGGAATACACGACGGGCGATTCCTATAAAAGAAATTATGCTGGCTATCAAGCAACAAGTTTTGTAAGGGATGCTTTGGATGAGATAGGATACGGAAGTATAACATTAGCGACTGTTCAAGACGAGTTAAACTTAGTGATGGTTCGTTACAGATCACATACAGACTTTCTATGGGAGACGTGCGGAAAGCTCCAGAACAAAGACGCAATGCTCTATGATGAACGGTGTCCAGCTGTCGCAGAGCTGATGCTCGTGCTGACCCATAAGCTGCACAGCCATAATCCAGTTTCGAGCGGATAGACGCTCTGTAAATTCTCAGCATAGAGATGCGGTCCGCACCCCAAGACGTGTTCGAAAGAACCTTTAAAAGGTTGAGGGCTGCTTCACACTTCTTCCGCAGATATAAAATGTGCGGAAGGAAAGTGAGCTTCCTGTCAAACAAAACGCCTAGGAACCGCGCACTTTCAGCGATGGAAATTTTTGTCTGCCCAAGATAGATTTCAGGATCTGGATGAAACCTTCGAAGTCTACAAAAGTGGACAATAGAAGTTTTATCAATGGAGAACCGAAAACCATTTTCAGAATTCCACCGAACCATCCGATTAACAGCTGTCTGAAGTTGTCGCTCGATATGCCGTATATCCGAACCTTCACAAGAAATTTGCAGGTCGTCTACATTCATCTACACAGGAAAGGACACCGAACTCATTAATACAAGCGGCCTTTACGGAGAAAGAGTTGTGAAGACTTTGCTCTCAACTCTTGAGAATAAAGGGTACAACCTGTATTTAGACAGATTTTTTGCTTCTCCAAATTTGGCATTTTACTTGAACTCCGTGAAAACAAACATTTGTGGAACTGTTTCAAAAAATCGTTCGGGAATGCCTAAAAGCTTGCCCCGAAAATTTCAAAAAGATAAATTCTTGGCATTTCAAAAGAATTCTGTAAATGTATTTGGATTTAAAGACA
The DNA here is from genome assembly GCA_907164885.2 of Dolomedes plantarius. Taxonomy (NCBI): domain Eukaryota; kingdom Metazoa; phylum Arthropoda; class Arachnida; order Araneae; family Dolomedidae; genus Dolomedes; species Dolomedes plantarius. Next base: position 29,231,289 of record OU015499.1, on the reverse strand, counting down.
AAAAAAAAGATGTTGTTATTATAACGTCAATTCACAATAACCAGAAAGTGCCTACAGGAAAAAAAGATAGGCAAACAAAAGAAGAAATTCTAAAACCGCATTGTGTTGTTGAATACAACAAATATATGGGAGGAGTAGACACGGGAGATTCTGTAATGTATCATTATCCTGCCTTTAGAAAAACCGTAAAATGGTATCGAAAATTATTTTTCGGATTCATGGATATGGCTTTATATAATGCCAATGTTTTATTTATGAAATCAACAGGAAAAAAGTTATCAAATTTAGAATTCAAGTCGCGCGTAATATATCAAATAGTTGAAAAATATATTGAACCCAAAATGACAAAGTTATCTTCAAAATCTCCCGTGCCTAATCCTCTCAGATTGACAGGTAGGCATTTTCCTAGTTTGTACATAAACGATAAAGGTGTAAAATCACGAAAGCGATGTGTTGTATGCACAAGAACGCGTGTGAAAGAACGCCGGTTTCAGAGAACGTATTATGAATGCAAAATTTGTGGAGTCGGGCTATGCGTAGAAGAGTGCTTTGAGAAGTATCATACTCTGCAAAACTTTTAAAATAACCTGGTTTTTAAGTTTTAAATTTCCTATAGTGTTGAAAGCATTGCATTTAGTATATATTTTTATATTTGTGTATAGTTCTATATTCGTACTTCTATTCTTTTGTAGTTAGAGTATTTGTGTTATTATTTTTATTTAAAAAGTTAAAAGTATTTTATTCATATTTTTTTAATATTTTATAAATGTTATTGATATGTAATTAAGCTACCATCATAATATTCTTATTTTCCACGTTTTGAATTAAAATTTTTAATTTGATTGAATTTTTACGATTTATTTGCTGAATTAGGCTTAACATCAAAAACTCTCCGGGCCGGGGGAAACATCTCGTCTGCGAAGAGCGCGGGCTGGTGGGAGCGCGTCGTTGCAGAACATTCTGGGCTTGAAGGGGTTAATGTACTTTAATTTTGTATACAGGGGTCTACCGCGGAAAGTGCATAATTTTAGGACTTCTTGGCAAAAAACTGAATAAAGGTCGAAAATTTTGAGATTTTTTGCGATTTTCGTTGTGAAGCCATATCCGTGGGAAGTAGCAAAGTTGAAATTCGGATTCAGCACCCCAAAAAACTTATAGAACGAGAAAAAACTTCTATATTTTTTCCCTAGCCGAAACACTGTTTGACTGGACTATAAGCCAATTGAAGCTCCTGACGAAGAAACCGATTTTGCCCTTCTGAAATTTCTTTATTCCATATTTTCCACTAGCTGAGAGGTAGATTTTCTTACAACCTATAGTAATTTTTGTTTTTTTAATCTCAAAAAAGAGTAATTAAATGGAAATATACAAAAATGTGTAATTCTGCGTGAAAACTCACTTGGAATGTCAAGTAAATCTGTGTTCGACGCATCGATTTGAGAAGTGAGATTTCTCAAGATGTTGTTCAGCTCTGTCACATTCTCGCATTGGGTACACCTCTCCCCCATTTCTTTCACACGTGGAGAAAGTTGAGACTCGATGGATTGAATGCCAGTTTTTATCGCGTTGTCACGATTTTTCAAACTTTGGCCCAGCTTGGAGACAAAACTGATGTTCGCATAATCTTCCTCGAAAATCCTGCAATGGGAAAAGAGTCACTCACGTGAAATCAACATTCCATTAGAGAGAGAGAAATCTCGTAGTGAAACTTTAAGTATCGACATTAACTTAAATTTTAATTGAACTATCGTGGTTTCTTAATATTCTACCGGGCAGAATCAGGACGTTTGGGTTCAGAAGTTGCGAAGCAGTCAAACATTTTACTTTTGTGAGCGATTAGAGAACAACATCGGCACTTCCAATAATTTACTTAGAAAAATGGCATTGAATTCATTGCATTCGACAACAGGATGCTTATAGAATAATTCGTCGAATGGGCTCCGACCGCACAACTGCTGAACGGAACCTGTTGGCGAAGACCCCGATTGAGATGAGTTGACCGCGATTCTATCTCAAGTTACCAACTGGAGCTGCCTGACAAGATCAAAAGGCTGATTCATGATATTGTTGTAAGAGAAGGACTAGGGCTTTTTTGCAAGCCCCGATATTGAGAGGTTATAAAATTCCGTAAATCTTGTAAGTGGCAGAGATGAGCTGAAAAAAAAATGCATGAATAACTAAGCATATACTTTTTTCGATTTTGGGAGAGTTTTACCGAGGTTCGAAGCAACAGCAAAATTGTTAGTTTCTGACCTACAGCGAACAATTTTAAACTTACGAGATCCCTGCAAGCACTGCTAGTTGCATCCATAGCATTTCTTTTAACCTTGACTACTGCAGAAAATTGCACAGAGGGGGCGCTGCGACTCCAGTAGAGAGGGAGAGGTTTTCGCTCCTCGCCCTCGCAAAATGTAACCCCCGTGAGAATCCCCTTTGGGGAAGAATTTCTATATACTATGTTATACATTTGTTATGTTTCAATAAAACCAAAAAGTCCAATGATCGTTCTCGTCCATTTGTCGCAGTAAGTCAAATTCGATAAACACAAATCAGTGAGGTAATAAAACAAAAACCACTCTCTAAATATGTGAAAATTGGCAATTTTGTTTTGCCCTGCTTACTGACTGATAACAAAAGTAACAAATAGCTTATATTTTTCCTTCGCCACTCCACGCTATCTGTTCGTCACCGGCACGAGGTGTGTTGTTGGAAGGAAGCAGGTTACTTCGAGGATGATACGACCGATTCGCTCTGTTTCAATATTACACTCGATTTGCATAGGTTATTAGAAATTATAACGACAATGTTCAACAACAGCACCTATCAAAAATTCAAATAACTCGCCCCATTTAAGAACGTCTCTGAAATGCTCACTGAAAAGACGCATTACCGCGGAAGAGTTTTAGGAGCTAAACTTTCAAACTGTATTCATACGGGAGTTGAACAGCAAAGATTTTATTTGTAGAGATTTGAGTCCAGATAGTTTGATTCCTGCAAAGGGTTTTATCTCAAAACATTCGTTATTCACGCCGCAGCGATGAAAAAAGGGAACTGTTTTACCTCATTTTCGTTGCCAGACTGTCCAATCTTGAGGATAGGCTATTGTTCAAATGTATCAGCTTTTCAGTGGAGGACGATATGTTCTTTCGAATCACATTCTCGGTATCACGATGAGAGGCTACAAAATAATTTAGCGTTTCGTTATTTTGGTTTTTCTAATCCCAAAAAGAGTAATTAAACGGCAATATACAAAAATACAACGGTGGTGTAATTAGGCGTGAAAACTCACTTTGAATGTCGAGTAAATCTGTTTTCAACGCAGCGATTTAAGAAGTGAGATTTCTCAAGGTCTTGTTCAGCTCTGTCACATTGTCGCATTGGGTACACCTCTCCTCCAGTTCTTTCACACGGGGAGAAAGTTGAGACTCTATAAATTGAATGTCAGTTTTTATCGCGTTGTCAAGATTTTTTAAGCTTTGGTCCAGCTTGGAGACAAAACTGATGTTCGCATAATCTTTTTCGAAAATCCTGCAATGGGAAAACGGAGTCATTCACATGAAAACAACTTTCCATTTGAGAGAGGGAGAAATTTTGAAGTGAAATTTGAAGTGTCGACCATTAACTTAAATTTTAATTGAAATATCGTGGTTTCTTAACATTCTACCGTGCAGAATCAGGACGTTTGGGTTCTGAAGTTGCGAAGCAGTCAAACATTTTACTTTTCTGAGCGATTAGAGAACACCTCGGAACATCCAAAAATTTACTAAGAAAAATGTCATTGAATTCATTGCATTCGACAACAGGATGCTTGTAGAATAATTCGTCGAATGGGTACCGACCGCACAACTGCTGAACGGAACCTGTTGGCCAAAGAACAAGAGGAAGACCCCGATAGAGATGAGCTAACCGCAATTCTATCTCAAGTTACCAACTGGAGCTGCCTGACAAGATCGAAAGGCTGATTCATAGAATTGCTGTAAGAGAACTTTTTTGCAAGCCCCGATGTTTAGAGGTTTTAAAATTCCGTAAATATTGTAAACGGCAGTGAGGGGTTGAAATAAAAAAAATTGCATGAATACTAAGAATATACTTTTCTCGATTTTGGAAGAGTTTTCCCTCAGGTTCGAAGTAGCAGTAAAGTTATTAGTTTCTGACCTATAACGAACAATTTTAAACTTACGAAATCCCTGCAAGCGCTCCAAGTGGCATCCATAGCATTTGTTTTAACCTTGACTACGGCAGAAACTTGTATAGAGGGGGCGCTGCGACGCCAATAGAGAGGGAAAAATTTCCGCTTCTCGGTTCGCTCCTCGCCCTTGCAACAGGGGGTCATGTAATCCCCCGTTGGACTCCCTGTCTGGGAAGTATTTCTATATACTATGTTATACATTTGTTATGTTTCAATAAAACGAAAAAGTCCAATGATCGTTGTCGTCCATTTGTCGCAGTAAGTCAAATTCAATAAACACAAATCAGTGACGTAATAAAACAAAAACCACTCTCTAAATATCTCTGAAAATTGGCAATTTTCTTTTGCCCTGCTTACTGACTGATAACAAAAGTAACAAATAGCTTATATTTTTTGCTTGCTGGCAATGTCCGATTCCGTCACCACTCCACGCTATCTGTTCGTCACCGGCACGAGGTGTGTTGTGGGAAGGAAGCAGGGTGCTCCGAGGATGATACGACCGATTCGCTCTATTTCAATATTACACTCGATTTTCATAGGTTATTAGAAATTATAACGACAATGTTCAACAACAGCACCTATCAAAAATTAAAATAATTCACCCCATTCAAGAACCTGTCTGAAATGCTCGCTGAAAAGGACGTATTACCGCGAGAGAGTTTTAGAAGCTAAACTTTCAAACTGTATTCATACGGGAATTGAACAGCGAAGGTTTTATTTGTAGAGATTTGAGTCCGGATAGTTTGATTCCTCCAAAGGGTTTTTCCTCGAAACGTATTCGTTATTCCCGCCGCAGCGATGAAAAAAGGGAACTGTTTTACCTCATTTTCGTTGCCAGGCTATCCAATCTCGAGGATAGGCTGTTGTTAAAATGTATCAGCTTTTCAGTGGAGGACGATATGTTCTTTCGAATCACATTCTCAGTATCACAATGATAGGCTACAAAATAATTTAACGTTTCATTCATTTTTACCTGGAATAAAGAAGTCAGAAAAAGAATCTGGTTAAGGAGGAGTAGAATGCACCGTTTCGGAGTCCGGTTGTGTTTCTTGATGAAGATTTACTGAATCGATGATTCTGACAGCAATCGCGGTTTCATCTACAGCTTGTATGTCAATAACATTGGACAAGTTCATTTGGGAGCTAAACCTACTGTACCGTAGTCAATAATAAGGCAAGCCTTTCGCTTCAACAATTTACTACCTCACGTTAATATACTACAACAACTACATTTAAAGCAAGTATGTACAGCAAGTTAGAATATATAGTTAGATCATCAGGTTGGCTTTTCGGGACCTCTGGCCTACAAGGCCTCCGACCAGGAGAGCTCCGTCTCTCTGGCACTCCAAAACAGATCTCTGCCTCGTGGACTCTTGCCGTCTATCTTTATACTGTCGGCGAATTGAAAGGGATTTCTTTGGCGTTTGCAGTGCTGGTAAGTGTTTGAAGTTTATGAGATTCGAGTCGTCACTATAGTGTAAAAATCTGAAGAGCCCTCGAACCACTCTGGGATTTATACGTTCTATAACATCGAAACCCGCGCATTACAAGAACTTGATGGCCTCTTATCCAAGAGTTTATGAGATCGCTCAGATCAAGAGTTAGCAGATCGATGACGTGTCGAGGGGTAGGTAAAGTGGCATCTCATACTTACTCATATAAGTACTAATTTCGGGTAATAATTGAGACAATGTCACCCTACAGAGTGCTTTCGTAAAGAAAGGGTGATCGGATCATGTTACCTTAAAACTGCTGTCGGAGAATCAGCCTAAATCTGAAGATTAACGAACAACACATTCGTTCGTTAAGGAGTATCATAACTCGGCTATCCAGTACTAATTCAAAGATTCCACTGTACCTTGAAGCCAAATAATTATGTTTCGGTTTTGTAATAGTACTTGGGAACTACTGATGCAATGATATACATCCGTGATGCTCCTTCTATTAATGCCCTTTCCAAGTAGTTTTTCTTACTGTGTTTGTATTTTACGCCATTGACCTACGCATCTAAAATCAGTCCTAATCTATTGTGTTGTTGTTCTTTATAGTGGAAAAATGCAGGCGAATGAGAAGAGGAAATGCTTTGGACAATACTACAATGATTTCATACGTGGCACGTGGTCTATACCAGCATTTCTTAACCTTTTTTGGCCCCCGTACCGGTAAAGTTTGTGGAAAAAAATTTCGCGGACCCGTGAGATTTTTTGAACAAAATACTTTACTAGGTATTAAAAACTTATTACATAAGTTAATTGTAACTTTTTTATTATCATTTACTTCAAATGTGAAGAAAAGTAACTATTGTAAATATTATATGTAAGTAAATTAACCTTTGAGAAAAATCACAGAAAATTATAAAAAATAATCACAAAATCATTGCATATAAAAAAAATTCATAGTCTGTTCTAAAAAGACTACCGCACGTATTTAACGTATGATTACTTGTCGTTGCTTGCCTATTTTGTATGTACATATGTATGATATATATATATATATATGTGGGCGCTGTCAGAATGGCCGTTGGTGGATAGTAGTGAAGAAAAACACAGCTGACATTTAATTACATTTAATAACGAAACGCAAACATTAAGAATTAAAAGTTACATAGGATTAAAATTAAACACATTAAGAATTAAAAAGTTAGAACGTCTTTAGAAACTAAAAGTTAACACGTCGCCTCGAGATATCACATCACATCACCTCACCTCATCTCATCATATATCTTGCCTGCCTGCAATAGGGGGTATGAATCGGAGTACCTGGGTTCACTTGGACTTTATCTCCAGTGAGCAAGTTATAAATCATCAAGGTATGTGTGCTCAGTAATTAAAATTTAAAGTTAAAGAAGTATTTAGTTCAGAATTCAGAACAATTAAGAAAATTAATCCTTAAGGAGGAGGAAATTAAGTGCAATAAGAAAATTAAATTAATGGCTCGAGGGAAGAAAAAAAAACATGTCGAGAGGAAACGAAAATCAAAAAGGCCCAATTCAGTGTCGTAGAACTACGTATTGAGAGGATTACGAAGCTTCGAGAGAGAGGCTAAAATAGCAGGAGGGAAAATTTTGGAAAAGGACGGGTTGCACGGACGGGGGTCGAACCCTTGACCTGCGAGTCCCGAAACGCGAGCGATAGCAGTGTGCCACAAGAGCACGTAGTTAAGTAAGCAAGCTACAGAGAGTATCGCGGTGGGAGGGCCAATGTTAACTCCTGAGAAGACACGCCCGTGGGCGTTTACGGTTAGCGGGAAGGGAGTGATCGTAATCAGGCAGCTCGGCAATCGTCTCATTACGTAGATTAGGGAGATTATCAAAGACTCTTTTGGAAATTTTGTAGGCTTGTTGGAAGAACGTCAAAATGCCGAAGTCCCTTCGGATAGTCTTATTGGAGAAATATTGGAAAGCACGGCGGATCCGCCTAAGAGTTCTGTTCTGCAAGCGATCGAACTTGTCAATATGAGTTTTGGCCGCAGAGAACCAAACAGGAATAGTGTAGAGGGCAATAGGTCTTACGACTTGCTTATAGAGGAGAACTTTATTATGCATGGAGAGATGGGAGCTGTTGAACAGGGTACGGAGTTGCGCTGTGGCAGCATTGCATTTCCTGATGGTATCCCCCCCCTCAGGGGGTTTACCTTCTTTAGATAAACACGGGTGTCGCAATCCCGAGGTACCCCAGCGAACTATCTCTGCTTTCCTTTTTCCTCTCCTTTCTTTTTTTCTCCCTCGGTGTGGTTCCTCTTCGGAGGCGAGGGCACCCCTTTAGTAGCTGTTGCCGTTCTGTCGCCTCTTGCTACTATTGGGGTCTTTATCACCCACGTGTTTGCCGTACGTGGAAACCCGTGTCCCCGGAAAAGGGAATCCTGGTAGTTGAGGGTCAGTTTTGGTTGCCCAACACACTGCTTCGGCCCCCGCTTCGGGTAAACGGGAGGTACTTAGTGGTTCCCTAATGTATCAATCGGCTGGTCGCTGACATTGTCTCCGGCTAGGAACCAAGCTGTCGTTTCGGCTTCTGGGCATCTCGTTAAGGGTGGAGGTCTGCTTCAGGGTCGTTTCGTGTGCGTATAGTCCTCGACGAGCACTGGTGCAAGTATCTGCATCCCCTTGGGCTCCGTGGTGGGTGGTGCCGCCGAGAACCGAATCAAACCCCCCTTTTTTTATGGATTCTTCTTCAAATCTCTCTAGTGGAAATGAAAAATCTCTCCCCTCGAGGGAGCAACAAATGGCTCGTTTTTTTATAATTAAACGTAAGGAAGGCACATTTGCAACGGTGTCGCCCTTTCTTATTCAGAAATGTCTTTCTGCCTCTGTAGGGAATGTTCAAAGCGTAAAAAAACTTCGCTCTGGTGACTTATTAGTAGAGTTGTCAACATCAGCACAAGCTTTGCAATTGATGAAGGTAACAATGTTTGGAAACATAGCTGTGTCCGTAACTCCACACGTCTATCTCAATTCTTCGAGAGGCGTTATTTCGGAGGCTGACTTACTCTATACCCCCGAAGAAGAAATTTTGGAGCACTTACAGGACCAGCTTGTGTCTGCTGTGCGTCGTATCACTATCCGTCGGGATGGGGAAATCCGTCCAACGAAGCACCTCATCCTGACATTTGACACGCCAAAGCTACCAAACTATGTTATTGCTGGATATCTCCGATGCCCAATCAGACCCTACGTACAGCACCCTCTCCGTTGCTTTCAGTGCCAACGTTTTGGACACTCGAAAGCAGCATGTCGTGGTTCAGCGGTCTGTGCTCGCTGTGCTCAGCCTGACCATTCATCAGAAACCTGCAATGCTCCAGCTAAATGTGTCAACTATAAAAGCGATCATCCCTCTTTTTCACGCTCATGTCCGAAATGGACTCAGGAAAAAGAAATACAGACTATTAGGGCCCATAATAATCTGTCATATATGGAAGCTCGAAAGCAAGTCGAGGCTCGCAGTCCCAGAGTCGGAGTCTCTTACGCTTCTGTAGCTGCTGCGAATAAAGTAATGTGTACAGCATCTACACAGACAGAGACTTACCCATCTAAGACTTTGTCTGTCACTTCCCGTTCTGCACGTGGCACTAAAAATAGACAATCATCTAATATCCCCACCTCTCAAAATATCTCAAATAATAATCAATCGTGTTCATACCACATAACTACAGACTCACCAATCCCACCAAATCCAAATAGAAGAAAGAAAATGATTATTGCCAGAAAGACAGTCGGCCTTTCTAGGAAAACTAAAAACCAGATATATGAAGTAAAATATACACAGACCTTCAGGAAGCTCCTCTCGGAGGAGACTCCATTAAAATTGTATGTGTCCGAGGAATCGGACTATGATATCGTTTTTGAGGAGTCTGTAAATCCTGCCGTCGGTTGCACGAAATCTCAACCCACAGGGAGAGGTCGATCGGTCTCTCCTCCTCTTTCTTTGCCATAATGGCTCTCGTTTCTTGGAAGTGTCGTGGCTTTCGTCGTAACTTTTCTGATGTGAAGGCCCTGGTGGCTGAACACAACCCCGCGTTGTCGCACTTCAGGAAACATATCTGAAGTGCACTGACACGTCTAAGATCCGTCGCTACCACTGTGTTCGAAAAGACAACGATGCCGGTAAGAGAGTTTCGGGAGGTGTAGCTATCTTCACCTCCCATATCTATCCTTCCACCGTTGTCCCATTGCATACCACCTTGCAAGCTGTAGCTGTACGGATCCATATAAGACGTTTAATCTGCGTCTGTGTTGTCTATCTACCACCTAACGAGCCAGTCTCTCAGAACCTTCTGGATGATTTAGTAGATTAGCTGCCCTCACCATTCATTCTCCTAGGTGACTTCAATGGTCATAGCGCGCTTTGGGGAAGTAAAGACACCAACCCTCGGGGTCGGCAGATCGAACAATTGCTGTCCGACAACTGTCTCTGCCTCCTGAATAACGGGGAAGAAACTTGCTTCCACGAGCCGACGCGTACCTTCCATAGCATAGACCTTGCTATATGCTCACCATCACTCCTACCTTTTGTTAACTTTTTTGCTGGGAATGACCTCAGGAATAGTGACCATTTTCCGCTTTTTGTAAAACTTCTAGGTGATGACAATGGTCCTATTTTACGTCCGCGTTGTTATATCCTTGATGCAGCTAACTGGGAGAAATTCACTTCCCTGGCTGTAATTACAAGAAGTATGGTCGATGGTAGCATAGATGATGCGGTTGAAACCGTCACAAATGTAATCGTGCGGGCAGCTGATATGTCAATACCTAAATCTTCTCCCTTTCCGCCGAGGCACCGTAAGCCCTGGTGGAATGAAGAATGTCAGAAAGCCATGAAGAACCAAAAGAATCGATGAAATATTTTTCGGAGATATCCTACCACTGCCAATTACATATCCTTTAAGGAAGCCAAGGCGAACGCTAGAAAGGTGCGTCGCCATAGTCAGCGCCAATCGTGGGAAAGATATGTTTCCAGCATATCTACGTCTACTACCTCTAAGCAGTTATGGTCTCGAGCGAAACGTGCAATGGGGCTGTATAATGATGAAAGCTTCTGTTGTTTGAAAGAGAATGGGATTACCATTGGGACGGCATTGAACATTGCAAACGCCATTGGACGCCAGTTTGCTGCCTCTTCCAGTGCGGAAGCCTATCTTTGCTTTTTCCGCAAGTATAAACGACGTGCTGAATCGCAGCGTCTACGTTTCGACTCTCGAGCCTCACTTCCATATAACTGCCCTTTTACGATGACTGAGCTTCTTCGCTGCCTGTGAGAAGTTAAGAAATCTTCTCCGGGGCCAGATGGAGTCTCTTATGGTATGATTTCCCGTCTGTCTCGCGATTCTCTCTGTCATCTCTTTTCCTCTATAATAGGATATGGAACTCTCATATATTTCCTACGTCTTGGCACAAAGCAACTGTGATCCCTTTTCCTAAGCCTGGAAAGGATGCGACTAGTGCTTCTAACTATCGGCCGATCGCCCTTACTAGCTGTCTGTGTAAGGTGATGGAAAAAAATGTGTAATGCTCGTCTTGTTCATGTACTAGAGAGCAATAGCCATTTTTCCCCTTTCCAAAGTGGTTTCCGGCGTGGCAGATCGTCGATCGATAACATCGTCGCTCTCGAATCCCAAATAAGGAATGCATTTCTCAGGAAGAATCCTATGGTAACAATATTCTTTGACATTGAAAAAGCATATGATCGTACATGGCGGTACGGTATCTTACGGGATTTATATAACATGAATTTTAGGGGTAATCTCCCCATTTTTACCCCTCAGGGGGATTACCTTCTTTAGGTAAACACGGGCTTCACAACCCCGAGGTACCCTAGTGTCTTTTTCTCTCTCCGTGGGGTTCACTGTCTTTGGTGAATGTGGGTGTAGCGTCCCCAGTGTCCCATAGCGATCCATCTCTCTTTCGCTTCTCCTGTCCTGTTTCTTTTGTTTTCTCCTTTCCGGACTTTTCTTCCTTTCCAACTGGAGCTTCCACTAATTTTTTTTGTTGATGTTTTCTTTCTTAACCCCTATGTGTTTTTTGTTTGTCATTTCTTCGTTTAAAAAAATAAATAAAAAATAAAAAAAATGTGAAAAATATTAAAATTTCCAAAAAAAGTTTTTGTGCTATCTGTCCCCTTCGGAGCCTTCATGGTATCAAAACTGATCTCCACCCACCCAGCCTTGACGCTACTGGGTCCAGTACCACTCTTCGGCCTCTCCCGTGAGGGACACCGTTTGGGCTCGGGAACCGACCCTGTTGGGGTTGTGTTGGCGGAGAGAAGTGGAGTGCTATGTGGGTAATGGTTGTGGTATGTTTTCCTTACAATGTCCCAGAGGTAGAGGCCCTTGGTTGCGTGTATCTTTATGGCAGACGTCGCGAGGTAGCGAGAAATCCTCCTCGATTCTGTCGGGGACCGTGCACCAGGTGCACGTTACATCCCGGCGTCTGTCATTTAGTTGCGAAGAATCCGGTGGTTACACTGGTCACGATAGAAAAGTGTGGAACGACGGGGTCTGGCGGGGGCCCCGATCGAACTGGAAGCAATCCGTGGTTCTAATAAAGTAATTATGGCTGCAACTAAAGAGAATTTAGTTACAGCTTCCTGGGCGGATCGCTCAGATTCTGAAACTCCTTCTCTCCCTTCGAGAGAGCAACCTCTCCCCTCTAGGGAGCAACAAATGTCTAGATTTTTCGTTGTAAAACGTACTGAAGGTAATTTCGGTACGGTGTCGCCCTTCTTAATTCACAAATGTCTTTACGCATCGGTGGGACATGTAAATTCTGTAAAGAAACTGCGCTCAGGCGATTTATTAGTGGAGGTACTGAATGCAACCCAGGCTGCGCAATTCTCAAAAATCAAAACACTCGGTAACATGGCTGTGTCCATCGCTCCTCACGGTTATCTCAACACATCAAGAGGGGTAATATCGGAGGCTGATCTCCTCCATACCACCGAGGAGGAAATCTTAGAACACTTGCAGGATCAACTTGTAACAGCTGTCCGTCGAATTACCATCCGTCGGGATGGTAATATCATTCGTACGAAGCATCTCATATTGACATTCCAAACACCTAAACTACCATCTTTTATCATAGCAGGATACCTTCGGTGTTCCGTAAGACCGTACGTGCAAAACCCTCTTCGTTGCTTTCAGTGCCAACGCTTTGGACACTCGAAAGCATCGTGCCGAGGTTCACCCATTTGTGCCCGTTGTTCCCAGCCAAACCATTCTTCTGAGACCTGCAACTTGCCAGCAAAATGTATTAATTGTAAGGGTGACCACCCCTCCTACTCCCGTTCTTGCCCCAAATTTATTGCCGAAAAGGAATTCAAACAATCAGAGCCCATAAAATATACCATATCTGGAAGCGCGCAAATTGGTGGAAGCTAGAACACCTAGAATAGGCGTTTCGTATGCTTCTGCTGCCGCTCCTAAAAAAATTATGTGCGATGCCTCTACACAAACAAGTAAAAACAATAGTACCAATAAACCTCACGAAAACAAAAATACAGTACCATCCGTTAACAATTCTGCATCAAAACAAACTAAAATCCCTCGACTTAACATACCTTCTACATCAAGCTCCGTTATAAATAAAAAATTAAAAAAAAGTAATGTTGTGAAGCGATTCAGTGCTTTCCGTAAGGTGAAAGACCCTCGCAATGTGGCGCGGATGGAGGAAGATTCCCTCCGAATTTGCGCCTCTAATTCGGATCTTTCTGATTCCGATGGGGGGGGGGGTGTTTATGGACACCTCCAGTGTTCATGCTCGTGTTCCTTCCCCCTCGTCGTCATGATGGCGCCGTAACTAGGTGGACTTTCGTCCTTTAAAAAAAAAAAAAATCTCATCATGGCAGGTATCATTTCGTGGAACTGTCACGGCGCTCGTAATAAGCTCAACGAAATTAAAACTCTGATTTCTGTCCACACTCCGGCCGTCTTTGCGCTACAGGAGACCTATTTTAAAGACTCAGATAATTTTAAATTACGAGGTTACAATGCTATCCGAAAAGATCATGATGTTGGTGGAAGGGTTTCTGGAGGCGTTGCCCTCGTGATATCCAATGACTACCCGTCTACGATCATACCATTAAATACAAATATGCAGGCCGTCGCAACCCGAATCCACATACGTCAGCTCACTACCATTTGCAACGTTTATCTACCACCAAACGAATCAGTAGATCAAAATTCCTTGGTACATCTTATTAACCAACTACCTACCCCATTCATAATAGTCGGAGACTTCAATGCCCATAGCCCCCTTTGGGGAAGTCAAAACACAAACAATAGAGGACAACAAACTGGAACCATTCTATCCGATCTCTCACTCTGCATTCTCAATAATGGTGATAACACATACTTTCATCTACCGACAAAATCATTTCATGCAATAGACCTAGCCATATGTTCCCCTTCTCTTCTGCCATTTTATAACTTCTGGGTATCAAATGATCTATACAACAGTGACCACTTTCCAGTATTTCTCTCCCTTGTCACCAATGACTCTCATACTACAGCTACTCAACCCCGTTACATTTACGATCGAGCTGACTGGGCGACCTTCACCTTTCTTGCAAACATCACCAGGCAAATGGTGGTGGGTGACATTAATGATGCCATAAATAGCATAACTAATGTAATAATACAAGCAGCTGATAACTCCATACCAAAAACCTCCTCAGTTAAGCGCAAAATCAGAAGACCTTGGTGGACAGACGAATGCCGTGATGCCAGGAAACGACAACAGAAAGCCTGGAATATTTTCCGTAGATACCCGACGACTCAAAATCTACTAAATTTTAAACACGCTAAGGCATATGCTAGAAAAGTACGTCGACAGAGCCAAAGAGAGTCGTGGGCGAAATACATATCCAGTCTATCATACAACACTCCGTCTAAGGAGTTGTGGACTAAAGCAAAAAGGGCAATGGGTTTGTACACCAATCATCCAATTTCCTGCATTGTTAAAGATAGTCAAACAATATCAGACCCTACAGAAATCGCAAACGCAATAGGCACAGCCCTTGCTTCCAATTCTTCAGCCATTTCATATAAAGACTCCTTTCTAAGATACAAACAACAATCTGAACGCCAAAATCTCAACTTCAATACACGTACCTCTCTTCCTTACAATATCCCATTTTCAAAATCTGAACTCGTTCAGAGCCTTCATAGCACACATAACACTTCTCCAGGACCAGATGGAATAACCTACAGCATGCTAAAGTATCATTCACGCCGCTCACTCCATAACTTTTTATTCATATATAATAGGATTTGTGAAGAACATGTTTTCCCTGTAGCTTGGCATAGAGCCACTATTATCCCTTTTCCAAAGCCTGGAAAAGACGCCTCTGACCCCAATAATTACCGGCCGATTGCCCTAACCAGCTGCCTTTGCAAAATTTTAGATTAGTCGGGCATTTATCATTTTTTCTATGTTTTAGAAACCAGAAACCTCATTGCTCTAAATCAGTGTGGTTTCAGAAGGGGTAGATCGACGACGGACAGCATTATTGCTCTGGAATCTGACGTTAGGAGAGCTTTTCTCCTAAGAAATCATTTAGTGTCAATCTTCTTCGACATAGAGAAAGCGTATGACCGTACCTGGCGCTATGGCATCCTACGAGACCTTTTTGAACTGGACTTCCGGGGAAATCTCCCAATTTTTATAAAGAATTTTTTAACTACCCGACACTACCAAGTCCGTGTTGGCACTGCCGTATCCAACTTTTTTATTCAAGAAGAAGGGGTTCCTCAAGGGAGTGTCCTCAGTGTCACTCTCTTCTCTATAAAAATTAATAAGATTTTAAAACAATTACCACCTTCTGTGCGGGGGAACTTGTATGTTGACGACTTGCAGATTTGCTGTCAAGGTAAAGACATGGCATTCATTGAACGTCAACTGCAAACTGCAGTCAGACGTATAATAACTTGGAGTCATAAAAATGGTTTTAGTTTTTCTTCTGATAAAACTTCATGTGTGCACTTTTGCCGTAAACGTGGGATCCTTCCGGATCGCGAAATTTTTATTGAAAATCTTAAAATAAATGTTGTGGACACGGTTCGTTTCTTGGGCATTGTCTTTGACCGGAAGATGACATATCTTCCACATGTTTTACAGCTGCGAAGAAAGTGCGAGAAATCTATTAATCTTCTTAAAGTTTTATCGAATGCATCGTGGGGTGCTGACAGGACATCTATGTTACGTATATACAGATCGGTAATCCGTGCAAAACTAGACTACGCCTGCCCATCATATGGTTCGGCTCGTGAATCCGTTCTTAGAAAACTTGACACTGTGCACCACAGTGCACTTCGTATATGCTCTGGTGCTTTCCGAACTGCACCCATTCAGAGTCTGTATGTCGACTGTCTCGAACCATCTTTGTATCATACTCGCCATACACTTTCATTGAACTATTTTTTTCGTGTCCTATCTCATCCTAATCATCCTTTACATGACATGCTACTTGATAAGCAGTATGATTGCCTGTATCAAAACCGGTCATCCTGCATACCGTGTTTTGGCTTTCGTATGCGCTCCTTTATCCAAAATACCCCTCTGGAAGATATAAATGTCTGTGTACGTCCATTATTTGACTTTCCTCCTTGGAAGAAAAAATCTATATCAAACATTAATCCCTTTCATAATTTTAACAAAACCGACACCGATTCATCCATATTTAAACAACTTTTTTACTCTCATCGTCACAGTTTCTTTAAATATAAAGATATTTACACGGACGGCTCGAAAACAACTGACCATGTCGGTTGCAAGTATATTTATAAATCGGAAATTCATAGTTACAAACTTCACTCATCGTGCTCAGTTTTTACAGCAGAAATTTTAGCCATTAAAAAAGCTCTCGATTTTATCGCCCGTCATCGGAATAAACATTTTATTATATACTCGGACTCTTTGAGCGTACTCGATAGCTTAAAGTCTGGCAAGGGTGATCATAGTTTGGTCTCCATTATTTTAAATCTTCAGTATAGTTTAGAACATCGTGGTTATAGTATTTTATATTGTTGGATCCCAGCACATGTCGGGATCACTGGAAATGAGCTCGCAGACACTGCCGCAAAAAATTCAAGTATGACTTTATATCACCCTGTCCCTTACACTGACATCAAATCTACTATCAGGAGTTTAATTTTGGACAAATGGCGGTCTGCATGGAACATTCTATTAGATAATAAACTACATAATATAAAGCCCACCATCAGTGTCTGGCCCACATTGTATCCTAGAAAACTCGATGTTATAATAACGCGTTTGAGAATAGGACACACTAGGGTCACTCACAAACATTTGCTGGAGGGAGAAAATGCCCTATCTGCTTTCACTGCAACAGTGACCTTACCATTTTGCATATTTTAACTGACTGTACAGGACTTACCAATTTTTACTCTAAATACTTTGGTTCAACTTCTCTCACCTTAAAAGATCTTTTAGGCGAAACACCTCACCCTGCTATTTTTCCGTTCTTGAAACGTACAGGATTTTACCCATTGATTTAATAACTTTTTTCCTTCCTTTATATCATTTTGTAATACTTGACTGCAATCTAGATGGGGAAATCCCATCTAGATGTTTTGACATTAACACTAGTGCGTTTTAATCACAGCCTTTTATCATATTTGTGTTTTAAACTTTTATACCTCTGTTATTTTATCATATCTGACTGTTTCTTTCATTTATGACACGGCTACTTTTATCTTGCTTTTTACAATGTCTTCATTGTTTTAAAACGTGTATAATTATAACATTGATTTGATGAGTAAGCTGAATTATATATATTTTATCTCTGACTTTACCTTGTGTTTGGCCGAGCATGTCCTTTCTGGACCTTGCGCCATTAAACCCTAACCAACCAACCAACCATCCACTTTAAAACCATCTTTAAATAAAAAATTAAAACGTGCAGAATTATTGAAGCGATTGAGTCATCCCCGTAAGGTGAAAGAACCTCGCAATGTGGCGCGTATGGAGGAGGACACCCTCCAAGTGTGCGTGTCCAATTCGGATCTTTCTGATCCTGAAGCTGTGGTGTCTATGGACACCTCCACTCATCCAGCTCGTGTTCCATCTCCCTCTTCCTCATGATGGCGACTTTAATCTCCTGGAACTGTCGCGGTTTCCGAAATAAACTATCAGATCTGAAGTCTTTGATCACAGATTACCATCCGGCGTGTGTCGCACTTCAGGAAACTTTCCTGAAGTCAGCGGACACGGCCAAATTACGTCGTTATAGTATTATTCGGAAGGACAATGTTTCGGGTGTGCGAGCGTCTGGAGGTGTTGCTCTCCTGACCTCTCACAGCTATCCCTACTCTGTCCTATCGTTAAATACTCCACTTCAAGCGGTTGCAGTGCGTGTGCACATGCGGATATTAATTTCCGTGTGTGTAATATATCTGCCACCTAACGATGTTGTTGATCATAGAACTCTCGACGACTTGGTGACTCAACTTTCGGAACCTTTTGTTATACTTGGAGACTTTAATGCTCATAATGTGTTGTGGGGGAGTAGCTGTAACACCGCTCGAGGTAGGCAAGTGGAGCAGTTGCTAACTGACCACAATCTTTGCCTCCTCAATAATGGTGATCCTACTCACTTTCACGAGCCATGGTTGGTTGGTTGGTTGGTTGGTTGGGGTTTTATGGCGCAAGATCCAAAATAGGACATAAAGCGCCAAACACAAGACTAGGGTAAAAACAGATTACATAGAGTCGCCACGCTCGAACCAACGGTGAAAAAACAGATTTCTAACCAACACTAATAAATATAAAAACGAGTAACCGTAAAAACTGAATAAAAGAGATGATAAAAATTATGTATAAACATGTTAAAATGATATATACAAGGTAATATAAAAAGATGATATGTAAAAGTCATAAAAAACGGTGATATATAAGGTGGTAAAAACGATGATACATAAAATTGATAAAAAAGATTATAAAAAGATATATTTTTAAAAGGCAATAAAAGTTTAACTATAAAATCAATTGCTAAAGCACAGACTGTGTATAAAACCAGTAAAAAATAAAAAGGGAAACAGTGAAGGATGGGGGGGCTCCCCCAGCAGTTCAGACAAAATAGGTGAACTGGAGCCAAAAAAGCTAGTATACTGGGCTTGAAGCGAAGGGCAAGACGTCAAAATATGTCCAATTGAAAGTGGAGCCTTACAATGTTGACAGAGAGGGGCATCCTCACCCATCAACAAATGTCGATGCGTCAAAAGGGAATGCCCGATTCTCAACCGTGTGAGTATGACGTCTGCACGACGCAGTTGAGCTGATGGCCATGCACCAATAACTGGTTTTAACCTGTCGCAGCTTATTAGTGACCTGCAGATCCCAATCTACTTGCCATTCGTTCCTAACTAACTTTTTCACAGCGGACTTCACATCACTGATAGGCACATGCTGATTCAGCCGATGCACAGCACCTTTAGCCGCAGCATCTGCCTGCTCGTTACCCGATATGCCGACATGACCAGGAACCCAGCAGAAAAGGACACTGAAGCCACGACGACAGAGGCGACGATGCAGATCCAACACCGGAGATACAAGGGAATGGGAGTGTGACACTTCACCATTCTCCAAAGTCTCTAAAACGCTGATGGAATCTGTATGCACTATAAAACGCCCTATCGCTCTGCCGGAAGATGTACTTCAGAGCTTCATGTACAGCGACAAATTCTGCTGAAAAGACAGAAAAACAGTCAGGAAGTGAAAAGCTCCTACGTCTCTGCCACAGACGTAGGCACATCCAACATGATCTTCTGTTTTAGAGCCGTCGGTATAACATCAACATAGTGAGGGTAGCTAGCGAGGTGCGACGCAAAAAGCTCTCGAAAAATGACAGGATCCGTATACGATTTTGCAAAACCCTGGAAGGGGCGCAAGTACGAAATCTTGTGGTTTCGCCAAGGTGGAAAATGCAAAGTCGGTTGCAGCATGACATCCACATCACACAGCGGAGATGAAATCAGAAACGTCCTCATGCGAAGTCCGAAAGGTGGAATGCAAGATGGCCGATTTTGGTAAAGTCGGTCATTCTGACTGTCAAGTAGAGCAGAATGGAGTGGGTGATTAGGTTGCGAGAGGATACGGAAGTACAACTGAAGCGACAATTGCTTGCGAATAGATGGTAAAGAAGGCTCACCGCAGATGACATTTAAACTCTTTACGGGAGATGTTCTGAAAGCACCAGAACAGATTCGAAGGGCAGAATGATGATCCGTGTCCAGTTTCCGTAGCACGGAAAAGCGTGCGGAACCGTACACGGCGCATCCATAATCCATTTTCGATCGAATGACCGCGCGATAAACCCGGAGCATAGTAGATCGCTCAGCTCCCCAGGACGTGTTGGATAGAACTTTCAGCAAGTTTAGAGCCTGCTCAGACTTCCGCCGTAGATACATTACGTGCGGAAGGAAAGTTAACTTACTATCGAACAACACGCCCAAGAAGCGAACAACGTTCTCCACAGATATCAAAATCTCCTAGGTATATTTGCGGGTCCAGGATGCAAACCTCTGCGCTTACAAAATGTACGCAAGAGGTTTTTTTCGGCCGAAAACGTAAAACCGTTCTCAGAACACCATGTCATCATGCGAGATATTGAAGCTTGCAATTGTCGTTCGATGTAACGCATATCCTTACCTTGACACGAGATCTGAAAGTCGTCGACATACCGATTGCCACGAACAAATGGTGGCAAACACTGTAAAATGCCATTAATTTTCAGGGAAAACAGTGTAACACTCAATACACTGCCCTGAGGAACTCCCTCTTCTTGAATGTAAACATCGGAAAGCGTCGTACCAATGCGAACTTGAAATTCTCGTAGTGACAAGAAGTTCGCAATGAAATCGGCAGTGACCTCGAAAGGGTGTTATTATAAAGGTCACGAAGGATACCATATCGCCACGCCCGGTCATAATCCTTTTCAATGTCGCAAGCAAAACAGGGACACTAAGTGGTTTCTTCTGCAAAGGCATGCGAGCTTCAGATTCTAAGGCTATGATATTATCCATCGTGGACAGGCCAGCCGAAATCCGCTTTGTAGAGGTGACAGACAAAGCTGGGATTCTAACTGATACACTAACGATTGTAAACCATTCGTTCCAGCAGCTTGCATAAACAGCTGGTGAGTGCAATTGGACGGTAGTTGTTAGGGCTAGAAGCATCCTTTCCCGGTTTGGGAATAGGAATCACTATGCCCTACGCCAAGAGGATGGAAAAGCATGTTCCTCCCAGATTCTATTAAATAGATACAGCAAATTACGGAGCGAGCTGCGAGAGAGATGCTGTAACATAGCATAACTAATGCCATCGGGACCCGGGGAAGTCATCCGAGTCTGCCAGAAGGCAATTCTCCAACTCGTTCTCCGTAAAGGGGCAGTTGTAGGCCAGATCGGACTGAGTATCGAAACGCAAAGGTCTTGACTCGGCACGCAGTTTGTGTCGCACGAATTGGTCGAATACGCCGACGCACTCGACACTGAACTGAAGGCGCTGCCAATGGCGTTACTTATTTCCTCTAAGGTAGAAGTGTAACGCCATTTTGAACAATGCACGGTATTGGCTGGTCTGGATATAATCCTATGCATTTCTTTACGTTCGTCCAAAGCTGTTACTGGGTGTGGATGGTGTCAATCCGAAACGTACTTTTTCCACGACTCTCTCTGGCAACGTCGACGCACTCTACGAGCGTTAGCTCTTGCTTGCTTGAAAGCAACGAAATTTGGAGTGGTGGGATATCGGCGAAATATCCCCCACATTTTACGTTGTACTTTCAATGCTGCAGAACACTCAAGGTTCCACCACGGTGTTCCAGTTTCTTCGACCATTAGGTGAGCTCTTGGGAATGGCTGCATCGGCAGCTTCTATTATAACGTTGGAGACAAGACGAACCGCATCATCACTGTCACCGTCGACCATACGTTGGGTGATGACTGCAGAGTCTCTGAATTGTGACCAATTCGCCAATTCATATTTGAATCTCGCAGGACGACAGACAACGGATCCAGTGCCGGACAGTGACACAAACACAGGAAAATGGTCACTACCGCGAAGATCTGTCCCGACCCAAAAGTTGCAAGATGGAAAGATTGACGGTGAACAGATGGCAAGATCAATGATGTGAAAGGTCCGAGATGACTCGTGAAAGTGAGTAGGATCACCATTATTGAGGAGGCAAAGATTGTGGTCAGTTATTAACTGCTCCACTTGCCTTCCTCGAGCGGTGTTACAGCTACTCCCCCACAAAACATTATGAGCATTAAAGTCTCCAAGTATAACAAAAGGTTCCGGAAGCTGAGTCACCAAGTCGTCGAGAGTTCTTTGATCAACAACGTCGTTAGGTGGCAGATATATTACACACACGGAAATTAATTTCCGCATCTGCACACGCACTGCTACCGCTTGAAGTGGAGTATTTAACGATAGGACAGAGTAGGGATAGCTGTGAGAGGTCAGGAGAGCAACACCTCCAGACGCTCGCACACCCGAAACATTGTCCTTCCGAATAATACTATAACGACGCAATTTGGCCGTGTCCGCTGACTTCAGGAAAGTTTCCTGAAGTGCGACACAGGCCGGATGGTAATCTGTGATCAAAGACTTCAGATCTGAAAGTTTATTACGGAAACCGCGACAGTTCCAAGAAATTAAAGTCGCCATCAAGAGGAAGAGGGAGAAGGAGCACGAGCGGGAGGAGTTGAGGTGTCCATAGACACCCCAGCATCAGGATCAGAAAGATCCGAATTGGACGCGCAAATTTGGAGGGAATCCTCCTCCATACGCGCCACATTGCGAGGGTCTTTCACCTTACGTGAATGACTCACTCGCTTAGCAAACTTCAGCACTTTTTAATTTTTATGTATAGCTGGTTTAGGTGTGGAAGGTTTTGAGTTGGAAGAACGGGATGTTTTATTAGGTTGTGAATTAGATTTTGAAGGTGGGGTTGTTTGAGTTTTACTATTGTTTGGTTTATTGGTGTTAAGAATAGGCTCCGTTTGGGTTGATGAGTTAACACATAACTCTCTTGGAAGCGGCAACAG
Organism: Dolomedes plantarius; assembly: GCA_907164885.2. Lineage (NCBI taxonomy): Eukaryota > Metazoa > Arthropoda > Arachnida > Araneae > Dolomedidae > Dolomedes > Dolomedes plantarius. The sequence continues at coordinate 29,208,542 of OU015499.1, read as the reverse complement.
AGGCGTATGAAACACCAGTATGAAACACCAACTCTAGGGCTTCTAGCCTCGACCTGTTTGCGCGCTTCTAAGTATGACAGACTATTGTTGGCTCTTACGGTCTGAATTTCTTTCTCAACTATCCATTTTGGACAGGAGCGTGAGTATGATGTGTGATCTCCTTGGCAGTTGACGCATTTAGCTGGCTTTGTGCAGGTCTCAGATGTATGGTCAGGCTGGGCACATTGGGCACAGACCACGGAACCACGACACGATGCTTTCGAGTGTCCGAAACGTTGACACTGAAAGCAACGGAGAGGGTTCTGGACGTAGGGCCTGATGGGACACCGAAGGTACCCAGCAATAAGGAATGATGGTAATTTAGGTGTGTCGAAGTCAAGATGAGATGCTTCGTTGGAAGCACTTTCCCATCTCGACGGATATTAATACGACGAACACCAGACACATGTTGGTCGTGTAGATGCTCCAGGATTTCCTCTTCGGGAGTATGGAGGAGATCGGCCTCCGATATTACTCCTCTCGAAGAGTTCAAATATCCATGAGGAGCCACGGACACAGCAATGTTTCCAAACATATTAATCTTAGACAACTGCGCAGCTTGTACTGCAGTCAATACTTCAACAAGGAGGTCACCAGAACGGAGTTTCTTTATTGAATTCACTTCGCCTATTACAGAATTTATGCCTTTTTGAATGAGGAAAGGTGAAACAGTGGTGAAGTTGCCTTCCGATCGCTTAACTATGAAGAAGCGAGAAGTTTGATTGACGGTATATGAATTAGATGATGCACGATGGTTACTAGTTGCTTTGCTTGAGTTATCCATAAAAATGGGCCGTATGTTCGGTCCCGGCGGCACCACCCACCATGGAGCCCAACAAGGGGACGCCGGTTACTGCGCCAGTGCTAACCGGGAACTATACGCGCGCGGCCAATGACCGGTTGCTTAGCCCTGAGCCAGTGAACAAAGTCTAACCGACCAGCCGATTGGTACACACGGGACCAATGTGCACCTCCCGTTTACCTGAAGCAAGGGCCAAAGTAGTGTGTTGGAGCGTTATGTTACTAAAGCCCACATTATGGCGAAGAATAAAACCCCTCAACTACCAGGATCCCCATTTCCTGGGACACGGGTCTCCACGCACGGCAAACACGTGGGCAGTTAATCGCCATTAGAAGCTAGAAGCACAGAATGGCTACAGCTTCTGATGAGGAGCCCTCACCTCCGAAGAGGTAACCACAACGAGGGAGAAGAAAAGGGAAAGGAGGGAAAGTTCGCTGGGGTACCTCGGGATTGCGACACCCGTGTTTACCTAAAGAAGGTAAACCCCCTGAGGGGTTCACGAGCCATGTCGGACCTTTCACATCATTGATCTTGCCATCTGTTCACCGTCAATCTTTCCATCTTGCAACTTTTGGGTCGGGACAGATCTTCGCGGTAGTGACCATTTACCTGTGTTTGTGTCACTGTCCGGCACTGGATCCGTAGTCCTGTCGCCCTGCGCGATTCAAATATGAGTCTGCGAACTGGCCGCGATTACAGACATTGTAACCATTACCCAGGCTATGGTCGACGGTGATATCGATGATGCGGTTCGTCTTGTCTCCAACGTTATAATAGAAGCTGCCGATGCAGCCATTCCCAAGAGCTCACCTAATGGTCGAAGAAACTGGAAACCGTGGTGGAACCTTGAGTGTTCTGCAGCATTGAAAGTACAACGTAAAATGTGGGGGATATTTCGCCGATATCCCACCACTCCAAATTCGTTGCTTTCAAGCAAGCAAGAGCTAACGCTCGTAGAGTGCGTCGACGTTGCCAGAGAGAGTCGTGGAAAAAGTACGTTTCGGAATTGACACCATCCACCCCCAGTAAACAGCTTTGGACGAAAGTAAAGAAATTCATAGGATTATATCCAGACCAGCCAATACCGTGCATTGTTCAAAATGGCTTTACACTTTCTACCTTAGAGGAAATAAGTAACGCCATTGGCAGCGCCTTCAGTTCAGTGTCGAGTGCGTCGTCGTATCCGACCACTTTCATGCGACACAAACTGCGTGCCGAGTCAAGACCTTTGCGTTCGATACTCAGTCCGATCTTGCCTACAACTGCCCCTTTACGGAGAACGAGTTGGAGAATTGCCTTCGGCAGACTCGGATGACTTCCCCGGGTCCCGATGGCATTTGTTATGCTATGTTACAGCATCTCTCTCGCAGCTCGCTCCGTAATTTGCTGTATCTATTTAATAGAATCTGGGAGGAACATGCTTTTCCATCCTCTTGGCGTAGGGCAATAGTGATTCCTATTCCCAAGCCGGGAAAGAATGCCTCTAGCCCTAACATTACCGTCCAATTGCACTCACCAGCTGTTTATGCAAGCTGCTGGAACGAATGGTTAACAATCGGTTAGTGTATCAGTTAGAATCCCAGCTTTGTCTGTCACCTCTACAATGCGGCTTTCGGCGTGGCCGGTCCACGATGGATAATATCATAGCCTTAGAATCGGAAGCTCGCAATGCCTTTGTCAGAAGAAACCACTTAGTGTCTGTTTTCTTCGACATTGAAAAGGCTTATGACCGGACGTGGCGATATGGTATCCTTCGTGACCTTTATAATAACACCTTTAGTGGTCACTTGCCGATATTCATTGCGAACTTCTTGTCACTGCGAGATACTAGAGTCACCCACAGACATTTGTTGGAGGGGGAAGATACCCCAATTTGCTTTCACTGCAACTGTGACCTTACGATTTTGCATATTTTACACCGACTGTACAGGACTAACCAATTTTACTCTAAATACTTTGGTTCAACTTCTCTCACTTTAAAAGTTCTTTTAGGCGAAACACCTCACCCTGCTATTTTCGATTCTTGAAATGTACAGGATTTTACCCATTGATTTAATAACTTTTTTCATTCCTTATATCTTTTTGTAATACTTGACTGCAATCTAAATGGGGAAACACTAATGTATTGATGTTTTGACATTAACACTAGTGCGTTTTTAATCACAGCCTTTTACTATATTTGTGTTTTAAAACTTTTATACCTCTGTTATTTTATCATATCTGACTGTTTCTTTCATTTATGACACGGCTAGTTTTATCATACTTCTTTACAATGTCTTCATGGTTTTACAACACGTATAAGCTGATTTATATATATTTATATCTCTGACTTTACCTTGTGTTTGGCGCAGCATGTCCTTTCTGGACCTTGCGCCATTAAACCCTAACCAACCAACCAACCAACCAACCCTCTTGTCACTGCGAGAATTTCAAGTTCGTATTGGTACAACGCTTTCCGATGTTTACATTCAAGAAGAGGGAGTTCCTCAAGGCAATGTATTGAGTGTTACACTGTTTTCCCTGAAAATTAATGGCATTTTACAGTGTTTACCACCATCTGTTCGTGGCAATCTGTATGTCGATGACCTGCAGATCTCGTGTCAAGGTAAGGATATGCGTTACATCGAACGACAATTGCAAGCTTCAGTATCTCGCATGATGACATGGTGTTCTGAGAACGGTTTTACGTTTTCGGCCGAAAAAACCTCTTGCGTTCATTTTTGTAAGCGCAGAGGTTTGCATCCTGACCCGCAAATATACCTAGGAGATTCTTTGATATCTGTGGAGAACGTTGTTCGATTCTTGGGCGTGTTGTTTGATAGCAAGTTAACCTTCCTTCCGCACGTAATATATCTACGGCGGAAGTCTGAGCAGGCTCTTAACTTGCTGAAAGTTCTATCCAACACGTCCTGGGGAGCTGAACGAGCTACCATGCTCCGGGTTTATCGCGCGGTCATTCGATCGAAAATGGATTATGGATGCGCCGTGTACGGTTCCGCACGCTTATCCGTGCTACGGAAACTCGACACGATTCATCATTCCGCCCTTCGAATCTGTTCTGGTGCTTTCAGGACATCTCCCATTAAGAGTTTATATGTCATCTGCGGTGTGCCTTCTTTACCATCAACTCGCAAGCAATTGTTGCTTCAGTTGTATTACCGTATCCTATCGCAACCTAATCACCCACTCCATGCTGTTCTCTTGTCAGTCAGTTTGACCGACTTTTTGAAAATCGGCCATCTTGCATTCCACCTTTCGGACTTCGCATGAGGACGTTACTTACTTCGTCTCCGCTCTGTGATGGCATGTCATGCTGCAACCGACTTTGCATTCTCCACCTTGGCGAAACCACAAGATTTCGTACTTGCGCCCCTTCCAGGGCTTTGCAAAATCGAATATGGATCCTGTCATTTTTCGCCAGCTTTTTGCGTCGCACCTCGCTAGTTACCCTAGCTATGTTGATGTTTATACCGACGGCTCAAAAACAGAAGATCATGTTGGGTGTGCCTACGTCTGTGGCAGGGACGTTAGGAGCTATTCACTTCCCGACTGTTTTTCTGTCTTTTCAGCTGAGTTTGTCGCTGTTCACGAAGCTCTGAAGTATATCTTCCGGCAGAGAGATAGGCGTTTTATAGTGCATACCGATTCCATCAGCGTTTTAGAGACCTTGGAGAATGGCGAAGTGTCACACTCCCATTCCGTTGTATCTCCGGTGTTGGATCTGCATCGTCGCCTCTGTCGTCGTGGCTTCAGTGTCCTTTTCTGCTGGGTGCCTGGTCATGTCGGCATATCGGCTAACGAGCAGGCAGATGCTGCGGCTAAATGTGCTGTGCATCGGCTGAATCAGCATGTGCCTATCAGTGATGTGAAGTCCGCTGTGAAAATGCTAGTTAGGAATGAATGGCAAGTAGATTGGGATCTGCAGGATACTAATAAGCTGCGACAGGTTAAACCAGGTATTGGTGCTTGGCCATTAGCTCATCTGCGTCGTGCAGACGTTATACTTCCACGGTTGAGAATCGGACATTCCCTTTTGACGCATCGACATTTGTTGATGGGTGAGGATGCCCCTCTCTGTCAACATTGTAAGGCTCCACTTTCGGTTGGACATATTTTGACGTCTTGCCCTTCGCTTCAAGCCCAGTATAATAGGTTTTTTGGCTCCAGTTCACCTATCTTATCTGAACTGCTGGGGGAGCCCCCCCATCCTGCTCTGTTTGATTTTTTTTACAGGGTGGGAGAATCCCCATCTAGAAGTTCCTGTCTTTTGTTTCTTTTGCCTTTATCTTATTTTCGTTTCACTATTCGTATTACTTTTACTGTTGCCTATCGTTATATAAGACTCCTTTTATCAAACACTTGACTATTTTTATCACCTTGTTTGTTTGCTTTGTGTGCTTTTATCATCTTTTATACCATTCTTATTTTGTTACCGCCACACGTAAACTGTATATGCACGTAATGGTCTTGCTACTCTCATGCGTTACGTGCCCTTTTTATTTAATTAAATCGTCAGTCTCAGTTGCCTTTGCTTTTACTCATAACTTTGGTTTTATTTCTACTTACTTAGTCGCTTTTTTTCTCAATATAGCTTTTGACTGGTTTGACCAATGTATTTTCATATGTATATATTTTTATCGTTTTAAGGGTTTAAGATTTTAAAATGTTGACTCATATTTTCTTTTCGGGATCTACCATGTGTGTTGTGCAGCATGACCTCTTTGGACCTAGCTCCATTAAAACCCATTAAACCAACGTCACTTTTATTTAAGTTACTCTTCATAGTTTTATAACCATCTATATCATTGTCTATATGCCTTCTTATTTTTTACTGGTTTTATACACAGTCTGTTTTTTAGCAATTGATTTTATCGTTAAACTTTTTTTGCATTTTACAAATATCTTTTTTTATAATCTTTTTAGCAATTTTATGTATCATTGTTTTTACCACCTTATATATCACCGTGTTTTATCACTTTTACTTATCATCTTTCTATCTTATACCTTGTATATATCATCATTCTAACATGTTTATACATAATTTTTATCATCAGTTTTATTCAGTTTTTCACGGTTACTCGTTTTTATATTTAATAGTGTTGGTTATAAATCTGTTTTTTCACTGTTGGTTCGTGCTTGGCGACTCTTTTTGTACTCTCTTTTGGCTGTAGTCTTGTGTTTGGCGCTTTATATCCTATTTTGGATCCTGCGCCATAAAACCCCAACCAACCAACCAACCAACCTAGTCTGCAGTTTCACTATAACAGGTTTTTCGGTTGTAGTTCACCCAATTTGTCAGATCTGCTGGGGGGAACCACCCCATCCTTCTCTTTTTGTCTTTTTGTTCTGTACTAATTTTATAAAGTGCATTTGCTTTTTCCGATTGATTTTATTGTTAAAATTTTTGCACATTTCATTATTTATGTAACCATTCATATCATCTAAAACATTTTATAAATTTTTATATATCATAGGTTTTATCCCTCTTATGCATCATTAACTTATGTATATATATTTTTATAACGTTTACACTGCATTTTTACTACTTTTTTATACCTGTTTTACACTCTTTTATATCATTTTATTAAGAAATGGTGTTGGTTTTGTACCTGTAATTTCTGTCGTTGGTTCGTGTTAGGCGGTTTTCTGTATACTATTTTCCCGCCTGTGTCTTGTGTTTGGCGCTTTATGTCCTATTTTGGACCTTGCGCCATAAAACCCCAACCAACCAACCAACCAACCACCCAAAATTGTATTCTTAATCAACAGCTATCAGAAATTGTTTTTTGTTTCCAAAGTTGGATTCGCAAATTGTTTAAAGATCTGACCAATCAGAACCTCTTGACGTCACATAGCCAATCAGCAACCTCCTGACGTCACATGACGCGTAAATAAAAATCCGCTTCGGAGAAAATTCATTTCATTTTGCATTCTGACACTCGAGATGGAGGACGTCTGTGCTATTTGCCAAGAGCCCGTGCTGGAAGCCAGCATATTTTTTGTAATGATAGAGTGTGCGACGCATCATAGGATGCACGACGTTTGCCTGGCAGCAGCGTACGTGAAGAGCGGTATACGTCAATGTCCTGTATGTCGGGCCGATTACAAAGAATATCACACGTTTTGGTTCGAAAAATTGGGTAGTTTGTACAACTACCAGACCCTGATGATGTACATGGAACGGGAGCCTCTGAAAAGTCGGAACACCAAATTTCTGAAGCGAGTGAACGAGGTTATCCAGGAAAGATTGGATCGCGGGAGATTCTGCCCCGGGGGATGTATGACTATTCGGACTTTTACTGACTCGAAACCTCTGCCGGATCTACACAGGTATCCTGAATGGGATCCCAACAGCTTTGCCCTGTTTTTTTTGGAGGAGGCTCGAAAAGATTGTACTCTGGCCGTCCATCTGAAGGCGTTTGTCAGAGAATATCACACCTGTTCCACGGAATGTTATTTCGACCCCTGTTTTTTGAAAGAAATGTCTCCAAGTTGATATTTTTTTTTCTCACAGGGGGTAAAAAAAATGGGGGCCAAAAAGATGCTTAACTAAGCATCTTTTTGGCCCCCATTTTTTTATGGTCAAAGGGCTGCCAACGTTGGTATAAGGACTTGTCGCACGCTTGCTGTACTACTTTTTAGATGATATGAGGATGTTTCCAGAAAAAAGATTATTTTAAAACCAATTTTGGAATTTACTATATTGATTGCTACTTTGCTTTATTTATGGAAACCAATTTTGGATTTTACTATATTGATTGCTACAGCAGAGGAAGAAGAAAAAAAATTCCAACATTGTACACTGCTGGCCACACAAATTGCAACACCAAGAAAGACAAGAGATATCACAACAAAATTTATTTTGTAGATAACATGTTGACCAAGTATCAAATGATTAAATTTATAGACTTCTGTGAAGTGTGGTTCCTGTTAAAATCAGTAGCCAGAGTAGCCGCCATTGTTGGAAATCACCGCTGCCACACGCCTCGGCATTGATTCAAAGAGACTTTGCATGAGTTCTTGGGGTACAGCAGAGCAAGCAGCTTCCACACGTTGCCAAAGTTGATCTGCTGTGGCAGCTGGGGATGGAATCTGGGTCAATCGTAGAGCAACCGTGGACCACATGTTTTCTATCGGCGAAAGATCCGGAGAGCGAGGCGGCCAGGGAAGCAATTCAATCTGGCGATTGACGAAGAACCGTTGGACAATACGTGCCACGTGTGGTCGCGCATTATCCTGTTGAAATATGGCTGTGGGAAAGCCCTGAAGGTAAGAAAGGACAACTGGCTCCAACGCCTCGGAGATGTAGCGCTGGCTGTTTAAAGTACCGGCAATGCGTACAAGAGATGTGCGAGAGTGATATCCAATACCGCCCCATACCATAATACCGGTGCAGGACCAGTGTGGCGGTGCATAACGCAGCTGTTCAGCATCCTCTCTTCACGGTGTCTCCAGACTCGAATGCGACCATCGTGGTGTTGCAGACAGAAGCGTGACTCGTCAGTAAAGACAATTTCATTCCATTCTGCCGTCCACATCCTTCTGTGATAGCACCATTGGCGGCCGAGACGTCTGTGGTTCTGCATCAAGGGTAGACAAAGCAATGGACGTCTTGCGAACAGACCACTCTGCTGTAAACGGCGTCGAATGGTACGCGCAGACACTGGATGATGCGTTACAGACTGCATGTGCTGTGCTATGGTTCGTGATGTGACTGAGGAATCCGTCACTGCCATGCGCACAATTTGCCTGTCATCACGTGACGTAGTGCGCTGAGGTGGATGCGATCGAACACGCCGGTCCGTCGTACCCTCCTGCATCCAACGATCACATATCCGCATTACAGTTGTTTGGTTTCGTCCAACACGACTACCGATTTCCCTGAAGGATATTTCACAATCTCGGTAGGCCACTATCCTTCCTCTGTCGAACTCGGATACTTGATCAAAAGATGATCACTGTTTTCGACGAGGCATAATTGATCGTTTTTTTGAAAAAACCACACGAAAAACGCAATTGCCGAACTTGAAATCGTCGAAATGTCCAAGCGTTAAATAGCGCTTTGAAGTGGCGCCACAGGCGCGCGTGATATGCGTCTGCGCTGAAATTCTAATCATTTGCATATTTCACCTCCGCTAATGCATGTTGTAAATTTCATGTTATTTGCATGTTTCCTTCAGGGTGTTGCATTTACAGTGGCTAGCAGTGTATATAAAAAAAAGTTCGTGGAACAAACTTTGACCTGACTTCCGGTGCTTAACATCCGGTTTGAAAATCGTATAAAAAGGACGACCCGTCTGGGCTTTGAAATCATTCGACCGCTTGTGCTACACACAATGAGTTCAGTAGCTCTTCACTATGCCGCTCTGCCGGTACTCAACTGTTGGGGATGCAAGACGCCGGTGCCGCCGCATTGTGCCTTCCTGTTTTCATGTAGGCACATTTGCCATGTATATTGTGCTCACCGAAAATCCTTATATTGGGATTGTCCCGACTGTTATGATCCCAGCAGCAAAGATTTAGAAAGATTGTCGAACATGCCGCCGTGGTCCGATGTGAATCCCAAACTCCTGAACTAAAAAAAAACTGTATTTGTTTTTTAATCTCCGTTTTTTTCGAAAAACAAAACAAAAAAGGGGGTAAAAAAATGGCCAGATTAACGTCTTTTTTCAAGACGTTCTCTGGCCATTTTTTTTGCGTCAAAATGATTACTAACGTTGGAAAATAATAATAAGAAAGACTTTGTTTCATTTCAGACTTTGTTTCATTTATAGAAATGTGTTTTCAATAGTAACAATATTTCTTTCCTCCAATCAGTCTGACAAACACCCGATAATGGCATTTTTTGAAAAAAAATATTCTTTCAATTCTTTTTTTTTTCAATGGTCTACTGATATACAAACACCCGATGGTGGTACTTTGAAAACAAAACAATATCCTCAATGTATCTGCTAGTAATTGTAAATCCGTATTTGTTAACAAAATAAATAATCTATTTATTGTAAAACAGTCCCTTTCCTTGTTCAGCTTTTGAAAAAAAATTCCAATGTGTTAAATATATCCTTAATGTATCTACCAGTAGTGGTAAAAATCCGATTGCTGTGTAAGGTACATATATTCATGTATCTACCAGTAGTTGTAAAAATCCTATTGTTGTGTAAGGTACATATATTCATGTATCTGTTCTGACTCATACTTTCTTGGCATATGAATAATCATGTTTCTATACATCCTCTTAGTTTATTAATTTTGATTTTTTCTTTCTTTCTGGCTGGCTGGCTTTCGAATGTGATGCCTTTTATAATGATACTAAAATAAATAATCTAATACCTCCAAGCACTTACAGTCTTAACGAAATTATATGGTCCTGTAATATCAACTATATTTTTTTTTTCAAGGGGATCCAAATTCACTTACTGTAATCTTAATCCATAAGCACTTACAATCTTAACGAAATTATATGGTCCAGGTCTCTTAATCTAGAACTTTATGAATGTTAGCTAGATGTGAAACACAGACAGGACGACCTTATAATAATTAACAAATGACCTCTCCATCCCCACTAAAATCATGGAATAAATGTCCATTATAATACATTTTTAGCTAATTGTGTCCAAAAAAGATGGTATTAGAAATGACCACATGTAATATCAACTATATTATCAGAGGATTCAACTCCAGTAATGGTATTAGAAAGCATTCCAATCCTAAATGAAACCTTTTTAACAATTATTAAAATCAATATGAGAACAAACTTGGAAAAAAAAATTGTTTGATATGAAAAACAATTTCACAACATTGGACAACTAAAAACAAAAAAAAAAAAGAAAGCCATATCTTATCAGATAACGATTTCCGGATCGTATAAAAGGACGACACCGATTTGCAATTCTCTCATTTATCCCATTCGACTCGCTCGCTCGTGAACGATATGGCTGACGCTTTCCCTTCCAAGCTATCGACTACCGTCCGATTGCTGCAGCACCCCGAAACAAAGAGAGGGTTTCGGAATATTTTTGATTCGTGCAAACTTTTGATGTCCACGGCCTATTTGGAGGACGACATGGTATTTTTTGCTCCCCTCGAAGACAGGAGTGAAAATTTAATCGCCAATTTCTACAGGACTGGCAGAGAATCCTTTACCCGCTGGGATGACTACGATTCTGTCAGCTGGGACGCCGTGGCCGCTCGTCTGAAATTGGATCGACGTGTCAGGAAAAAAAAACACGGACGTTCGAGTGAGTTTTTGGTAAGTACCATTTCGAATGGGGATTTGAATACGACCTATTTTTAAAAAAATATAATATATTGGAGCTCATTCCATATATTTTTTTTCATTCTTTCTTCGTCAGGTACGACAACACGTTCCTGGTCAAACAATATTTTACTTTTGGACAACGTGTGGTGGAACCTGGGACCTGTCACATTTACCAGACGACGACGGTACCCCTCTTCTTCTACGTGTTGCCTGAAAAAAAGACCAGATCTTTGGATGTCGTCCGAAAAAACAAGGGATTCCGAGCCGCCGACCAGTTCGTCTACAAATTTTTCGTCCTGGAACCCGAATCCAAGTACCGGGTGACGGAGGGAACGTGCTACGTACTGGTGACTGCCCAAAAGACTCTTTTCTGTGGACGTCGTGAGAGCCGACCTGCAATTGCCCTTCGAGTGCAGGAATTGGAGGGAGACGACCAAATTGAAACGGAAGAGGAACATTTACGACAATGTTCCCCAAACTCCGGCATTGGAGAGACTTGACGAATTGATGATGGTACCTCCGCCGCCTCCGGTTCGTAATGTGTATCACTCGTTCGAACCTCCCCAAATGGATCTGGAACCGTCGACGTCAGTCGTCATGGATCCGGTCCCGGAACCGTCGTCGTCATGGATCCGGAACCGGAACCGTCCATAGTCGTCATGGATGCCGAATCACAAACGAATCCACTTGAAATACCTTCTTTTCATCCGCCTCAGACAGTCTTGTATCTGATACTCCAATTCGCTGACATGTACAATGACATTCGAAATCGGGAATTGGGACCCCCGATTCCGCTTGATTATGTCCAGACTTTAGATTATGTCCCTGAACCTAAGGACTTGTCGATAAAGAACACGGATTTGGAACAAATCGATATGGACTTGTCGACAAGCCAAATGGACTTTGAGAAAATGAATTCGGAGGAATTGATCATGGAGACTTGTTTGGAAGAACCTCAAACTCCAAACTTTTTAAACATGTCGGAAGACTTTGACGAACTCTTTAAAAATTTAGAAAGCTATGTAACGTCCTTTTAATAGCAACAACAACAAACAAAATAAAAGGTTTATTTTATATATATTTTTTTAAAAAATCTGTTGTTTGTTCTTCCTAAAAACACAACAATTCCCATCCCCAAAAAAATCAAAACATATTGCAACTCCAGTGATACGGAATGACATTAGAAAGAATTCCCATCCTAAATCAAAACGTATTGTAACTCTAGTGATACGGTATGGTATTAGAAAGAATTCCCATCGTAAAAAATCTAAACATATTACAACTCTAGTGATACGGAATGGCATTAGAAAGAATTCCCATCCTAAAAAATCCAAACATATTACAACTCTAGTGATACGGAATGGCATTAGAAAGAATTCCCATCCTAAATCAAAACATCTTTAATCACAAAATGCTTGAGAGTTAAAAATATAAGCTTATTTTACGAATTGTACCTCCTGTAATATCAACTATATTATCAGAAAAAAAGATTCAACCGCAACTCCAGTGATACGAAATGGCATTAGAAAGAATCCCCATCCTAAATCAAAGCATCTTTAATCACAAAATGCTTGAGAGTTAAAAATATAAGCTTATTTTATGAATTGTACCTCCTGTAATATCAACTATATTATCAAAAATAAAAGATTCAACCGTAACTCCAGTGATACTTACAAAGTGTTCTCAGTCAACAATCTGTTTCAACGATGTGTTATGCTTTAGAATAATCCTCAGGATTATTCTAAAGCATAATACATCGTCATTCCTTTCCTTTCCCCCCTCCACATCCTTAAAAAATCGGCAAACCATGGATCTTGTAAAATTTCAAAGGGGTACCGGTGCTTATATATTTTTGCGGCCGACTGTACCTAACAGTAAGTTAAGAAATTTAAATCCTTTTCTTGATAGTAGTGGTGTAGCGCGGGTAGGTGGACGCCTGGGTAATTCGGATCTGCCGTATGATAACAAATACCCCGCAATCTTACCGAGTCGTCATAAGGTGACAAGTCAAATAGTTATGTATTTTCATAAGAAAAATCTTCATGTTGGTGCCTCTACACTTCTCCACTGCGTAAGAGAAAAGTTTTGGCCTTTGAACGGTCGTTCTCTGTGCAGAAAAATAGTACATGAGTGTATTATCTGTTTTAAAATGAAACCAAATGTGACGTCCCAGTTAATGGGTGATCTACCCCGGGACAGAGTAGTTCCCGATTATCCCTTTAACTGCTCTGGTGTAGATTTTTGTGGCCCATTTTTGGTCAGATATCGGAACCAAAGAAAGGGTATCCTGCATAAAATATACATATGCATATTTGTTTGTTTTGTAACTAAGGCGGTGCATATAGAAATTGTATCAGACCTCACCTCTGAGGCCTTTATAGCTACCCTAAAGAGATTTTTTGGCCGTAGAGGCAAGTGTGCTAAGTTATATTCTGACAATGGCAAAAATTTTGTTGGTGCAAACCAGGAAATTAAGAGGCTCTTGAAGAGCCAGATGAGCAGCTTGCGGGTTTTCTATCTGCCGAAGGAATTGAGTGGAAATTTATCCCTCCGAGAGCGCCTTCCTTCGGTGGCTTATGGGAAGCTGCGGTAAAATCTGTAAAATACCATTTTAAAAGAGTCGTAAGCGGTGCTAATTTGACCTACGAGGAATTTTTGACCGTAAGTGTCCAAATTGAGGGAGTTCTAAACTCCAGACCCCTGTGCCCTTTGTCGAGTAATGAAGATGATTTAGGAACTTTAACTCCGGCCCACTTTCTCATAGGCAGGTCAGTTAATTCCATCGTTGAACCTGATCTAACTAAATTGAACGGGAATGCCTTAAAAAGATGGCAAAGGGTGACCCGTCTGGTTGGTTGGTTGGTTAGGGTTTAATGGCGCAAGGTCCAGAAAGGACATGCTGCGCCAAACACAAGGTAAAGTCAGAGATAAAAATATATATAATTCAGCTTACTCATCAAAACGATGTTATAATTATACACGTTTTAAAACCATGAAGACATTGTAAAAAAGTATGATAAAAGTAGCCGTGTCATAAATGAAAGAAACAGTCGTGACCCGTCTGGTACAGCTCATTTGGAATAAATGGCATCGTAACTACCTAAGCTAATTACAACAACGTAGCAAGTGGAGATTTCGAAAGAATAATGTGAGGATCGGTGACCTAGTCGTACTCGTAGAGGATAACATGCCTACCTTCAAGTGGCCTCTGGGGAGAATAATAGAACTGTACTATGGTAATGATAACTTGGTGAGGGTCGTGAAAGTGAGAACGCAGTATGGCGAGTACAAGCGAGCCATCTCACGCGTGTGTGTATTGCCAATGCCGGACTGAAATTATTGTGTACTGTGTTTATAATCATTTTAAAATTTGTGATATTTTTATGGTTATATTTGAATGTCTATAACATGTCAACGGGGGGAGAATGTTGACGCACGCGCCCCCTCTGTACTGAATTCGCCGGGAGACGGCGCTGATATTTATGTTTTATATATCTGTGACGCGAGCGTACGTCGCTCGTTGCTCTGTGATGTGCTTTAGTTCGACCTTGACTGTGACCTTGTAATTCTCACTGTGTGCCGATGTGAATTTTCGAAAGCAATAAACGAGCTACAGTCCATTGCGTTAGTGTTATACTGTGTCTTAGCTTAGAGTTGTCTGTGCGAATCCACAATGAATATTCATTAAAAATAAGGTAAATTTAGATTTATGTAAAATAAACATATAATTGCTTTTCTTAAAACCAACGTTTTGCGTGAATTTATGCTGCATAAAATTTTGAATTCTAAGAAAAAGATGATGATATTAAGCATGCTTTGAAGATGGAAAGGTTATACGAAGCCAAAATATAAAGAGGATTACATATTTATAAATTAATTTGATTTTACATATGTATAAACACACACACACACACACACACACATATATATATATATATATATATATATATATATATAATATATATATATATATATATACCCAACAAACACAGGACTGACGGCAGCTTATCGGGCCAGTGCTGGAGGCGCCGGTTGAACGACAAGTACGGGAGAATTTTGTCGAGCCGCTGGCGGGTTGTTTACGAACCTCCGAAGGGGAAACGCTTTCCGTTTACGTGTTTCAGGGCCTGTTATGGGTTGATATGAATCGCACCGAAACCGTTTTCCCTGTATCGTCCCGGAACTGCACCTCCGATTCGTAACCACAAGTAACAGATATCTCCATCAGAATTATGGATTTGAAAGGGAAGGCGAAGATTAAATTTAACAGACTTTTCATTTCATTGTTGTGAAACTTCTTTTACGCGGAAAATTCCCATAATTTTCCTTGTATGTAAAGATTGTATTATGTGAAAAGTATTATGTGAAATTGTATAATTGTATTATGCGAAAATTCACATAATTTTCCTTGTATGTAAAGATTGTATTCTGTGCGTATGTTTTTAACTCCCTAGAAGCTTATAAAAACAGATGAAAATTAGTTTCATTGTTTATTTTTATATATTACTGGAGAAATTAAATTTCTACTTAAAAATGGGTCCTTGTTTCACACTCTTTATTTATAAGAGAGGAAATAGTGATAAAATTTGTATTTTTTTAAATTTCTTTTATAGTATATTAAAATAATAATATATATTTTTGTAGATAAAATATTCAATGCCATTATAAAACAACTGATTTTGTAAAATTTTTTCTCGAATTTCATCGTATTAATTTTACAGTAACATATTCTTATAATACACATTTGAATGAAAGAAAAAGAATTTTAAATTTACAGACCTTAGTTAAAATAAATAAATCACACATATTTAGAAAAATATTAATGTAATGTAATGTCAGAGACATAAACAGTAGATGTCATGAGACACCAAAAAATATCAAAAAATAAGACCCTTTATCCTCAGTACGTACATTGAAGAATATATATTACATATTTTTTTTTTTTTGTAATTGAATCAGGATACGAGAAATAATATTTACAATAGAAAAAAAAGGCCAAAAAATTAGTTTAAATAAATGTTAGAAATAAAAATAAGACAATTAAGTTTAAAATAATAAGTAAGTTATATTTAATAAATTAAATTGGCAGGTTTGAACATCCGCGAGTACAGAAAACAGAACTGCACTTTGCGGGATCGAACCCAGGACGGAAGCATGGGAAGCAAAAACGGACGCCACACACCAGCATTCCCTAACAGAATACCAAGTGTGGAACTTTAATAAGAGGAAAATGCCTGCCATGGAACAGAAAAATAAATAAAAAATGTTAAACACTATCATTAACCTGTGAACAATTAATGGACTGGGTAAGATTTGAAATATTAAGATCGGAACATAAATTTTTAATTTCAGCTAACACATCGCGGATTTTGATAAATTTATTTAGTGTACATCTAGATTATACATTGTTGTGCTGTAAATTTTGAATAGGTTTGCTAGATGAGAGATTTAAATTATTTTTAAGAGCTTAGCTGTATGAAAGAGTATTGGAAGTTTGATTGGTACGAAACTGGTTACCAGTTTTTACAATGACGTAAGCCTAAAATAATTAATTCGCCTTCGACTACCACAGCCAAAGTGTCGGTAAGGATTCCTTTAAAAAGGATTTTAAGTGGCCGTTCGGTTTTGGGATTTTTTTTCCAAAAAAATTCAATGCGTAAGTAAATTAAGTAATTTTGGTCCGGTATTAATCCAATTGCAGTAATGTTTTCAGATAAGATTTTGACAAAGTTTCATGAAATTGATTTGGGATATTGAATTTTGACTAGGTTGTACATTTTGTTGAGGGTATCTTTGTACCCTTCCGCCATTAAAAAAAACATGGCTCAGGTTTGGTTGGTTGGTTGGTTAGGGTTTAATGGCGCAAGGTCCAGAAAGGACATGCTGCGACAAACACAAGGTAAAGTCAGAGATAAAAATATATAATTCAGCTTACTCATCAAAACGATGTTATAATTATACACGCAAATATGGTAAAAGGCTGTGATTAAAACGCACTAGTGTTAATGTCAAAACATCTAGATGGGGTCTCCCCATCTAGATTGCAGACACAAAGTATTACAAAATGATATAAAGGAAGGAAAAAAGTTATTAAATCAATGGGTAAAATCCTGTACATTTCAAGAACGGAAAAATAGCAGGGTGAGGTGTTTCGCCTAAAGATCTTTTAAAGTGAGAGAAGTTGAACCAAAGTATTTAGAGTAAAAATTGGTAAGTCCTGTACAGTCAGTTAAAATATGCAAAATGGTAAGGTCACAGTTGCAGTGAAAGCAGATGGGGGCATTTTCTCCCTCCAGCAAATGTTTGTGAGTGACCCTAGTGTGTCCTATTCTCAAACGCGTTATTATAACATCGAGTTTTCTAGGATACAATGTGGGCCAGACACTGATGGTGGGCTTTATATTAGGTAGTTTATTATCTAATAGAATGTTCCATACAGAACGCCATTTGTCCAAAATTAAACTCCTGATAGTAGGTTTGATGTCAGTGTAAGGGACAGGGTGATATAAAGTCAAACTTGAATTATTTGCGGCAGTGTCTGCGAGCTCATTTCCAGTGATCCCGACATGTGCTGGGATCCAACAATATAAAATACTATAACCACGATGTTCTAAACTATGCCTGAAGATTTAAAATAATGGAGACCAAACTATGATCACCCTTGCCAGACTTTAAGCTATCGAGTACGCTCAAAGAGTCCGAGTATATAATAAAATGTTTACTCCGATGACGGGCGATAAAATCGAGGGCTTTTTTAATGGCTAAAATTTCTGCTGTAAAAACTGAGCACGATGAGTGAAGTTTGTAACTATGAATTTCCAATTTATAAATATAGGCGCAACCGACATGGTCAGTTGTTTTCGAGCCGTCCGTATAAATATCTTTATACTTAGAGAAACTGTGACGATGAGAGTAAAAAAGTTGTTTAAATATGGATGAATCGGTGTCGGTTTTGTTAAAATTATGAAAGGGATTAATGTTTGATATAGATTTTTTCTTCCAAGGAGGAAAGTCAAATAATGGACGTACACAGACATTTATATCTTCCAGAGGGGTATTTTGGATAAAGGAGCGCATACGAAAGCCAAAACACGGTATGCAGGATGGCCGGTTTTGATACAGGCAATCATACTGCTTATCAAGTAGCATGTCATGTAAAGGATGATTAGGATGAGATAAGACTCGAAAAAAATAGTTCAATGAAAGTGTATGGCGAGTATGATACAAAGATGGTTCGTGACAGTCGACATAGAGACTCTGAATGGGTGAAGTTCGGAAAGCACCAGAGCATATACGAAGTGCACTGTGGTGCACAGTGTCAAGTTTTGTAAGAACGGATTCACGAACCGAACCATATGATGGGCAGGCGTAGTCTAGTTTTGCACGGATTACCGATCTGTATATACGTAACATAGAGGTCCTGTCAGCACCCCACGATGTATTCGATAAAACTTTAAGAAGATTAAGAGATTTCTCGCACTTTCTTCGCAGCTGTAAAATATGTGGAAGATAAGTCATCTTCCGGTCAAAGACAATGCCCAAGAAACGAACCGCGTCCACAACATTTATTTTATGGTTTTCAATAAAAATTTCGGGATCCGGATGGATCCCACGTTTACGGCAAAAGTGCACACATGAAGTTTTATCACAAGAAAAGCTAAAACCATTTTTATCACTCCAAGTCATTAAACGTCTGACTGCAGTTTTCAGTTGACGTTCGATGAATGCCATGTCTTTACCTTGACAGCAAATGTGCAAGTCGTCAACATACAAGTTCCCCCGCACAGAAGGTGGTAAATGTTTTAAAATGTTATTAATTTTTATTGAGAAGAGAGTGACACTGAGGACACTCCCTTGAGGAACCCCTTCTTCTTGAATAAAAAAGTTGGATACGGCAGTGCCAACACGGACTTGGTAGTGTCGGGTAGATAAAAAATTCTTTATAAAAATTGGGAGATTTCCCCGGAACTCCAGTTCAAAAAGGTCTCGTAGGATGCCATAGCGCCAGGTACGGTCATACGCTTTCTCTATGTCGAAGAAGATTGATACTAAATGATTTCTTAGGAGAAAAGCTCTCCTAACGTCAGATTCCAGAGCAATAATGCTGTCCGTCGTCGATCTACCCCTTCTGAAACCACAGTGATTCGGAGCAATGAGGTTTCTGGTTTCTAAAACAGACTAGTCGGGCGTTTATCATTTTTTCTAAAATTTTGCACAGGCAGCTGGTTAGGGCAATCGGCCTGTAATTATTGGGGTCAGAGGCGTCTTTTCCAGGCTTTGGAAAAGGGATAATAGTGGCTCTATGCCAAGCTACAGGGAAAACATGTTCTTCCCAAATCCTATTATATATGAATAACAAGTTACGGAGTGAGCGGCGTGAAAGATGCTTTAGCATGCTGTAGGTTATTCCATCTGGTCCTGGAGAAGTGTTATGTGTGCTATGAAGGCTCTGAACGAGTTCAGATTTTGAAAATGGGATATTGTAAGGAAGAGAGGTACGTGTATTGAAGTTGAGATTTCGACGTTCAGATTGTTGTTTGTATCTTAGAAAGGAGTCTTTATATGAAATGGCTGAAGAATTGGAAGCAAGGGCTGTGCCTATTGCGTTTGCGATTTCTGTAGGGTCTGATATTATTTGGCTATCTTTACAATGCAGGAAATTGGATGATTGGTGTACAAACCCATTGCCCTTTTTGCTTTAGTCCACAACTGCTTAGACGGAGTTTTGTAGGATAGGCTGGATATGTATTTCGCCCACGACTCTCTCTGGCTCTGTCGACGTACTTTTCTAGCATATGCCTTAGCCTGTTTAAATTTTAGTAAATTTTGGGTCGTCGGGTATCTACGGAAAATATTCCAGGTTCTCTGTTGTCGTTTCCTGGCATCACGGCATTCGTCTGTCCACCAAGGTCTTCTGATTTTGCGTTTAACTGAGGAGGTTTTTGGTATGGAGGTATCAGCTGCTTGTATTATTACATTAGTTATGCTATTTATGGCATCATTAATGTCACCCACCACCATTTGCCTGGTGATGTTTGCAAGAAAGGTGAAGGTCGCCCAGTCTGCTCGATCGTAAATGTAACGGGGATGAGTAGCTGTAGTATGAGAGTCATTGGTTACTACGGAGAGAAATACTGGAAAGTGGTCACTGTTGTATAGATCATTTGATACCCAGAAGTTATAAAATGGCAGAAAAGAAGGGGAACATATAGCTAGGTCTATTGCATGAAATGATTTTGTCGGTAGATGAAAGTATGTGTTATCACCGTTATTGAGAATGCAGAGTGAGAGATCGGATAGAATGGTTTCTATTTGTTGTCCTCTATTGTTTGTGTTTTGACTTCCCCAAAGGGGGCTATGGGCATTGAAGTCTCGGACTACTATGAATGGGGTAGGAAGTTGGTTAATAAGATGTACCAAGGCATTTTGATCTATTGATTCGTTTGGTGGTAGATAAACGTTGCAAACGGTAGTGAGCTGACTTATGTGGATTCGGGCTGCGACGGCCTGCATATTTGTAGTTAATGGTATGACCGTAGACGGGTAGTCATTGGATATTACGAGGGCAACGCCTCCAGATACCCTTCCACCAACATCGTGATCTTTTCGGATAGCATTGTAACCTCGTAATTTAAAATTATCTGAGTCTTTAAAATAGGTCTGTAGCGCAAAGACGGCCGGAGTGTGGACAGAAATCAGAGTTTTAATTTCGTTGAGCTTATTACGAGCGCCGTGACAATTCCACGAAATGATACCTGCCATGATGAGATTTTTTTTTTTTAAAAAGGACGAAAGTCCACCTAGTTACGGACGCCATCATGACAACGAGGGGGAAGGAACACGAGCAGGAAGACTGGAGGTGTCCATAGATACCCCCCCCATCGGAATCAGAAAGATCCGAATTAGAGGCGCAAATTTGGAGGGAATCTTCCTCCATCCGCGCCACATTGCGAGGGTCTTTCACCTTACGGGAAGGACTGAATCGCTTCACAACATTACTTTTTTTTAATTTTTTATTTATAAGGGAACTTGATGTAGTCGGAACGTTAAGTCGAGGGATTTTGGTTTGTTTTGATGCAGAATTGTTAACGGATGGTACTGTTTTTTTGTTTTCGTGAGGTTTATTGGTACTATTGTTTTTACTTGTTTGTGTAGAGGCATAGCACATAATTTTTTTAGGAGCGGCAGCGAAAGCATACGAAACGCCTATTCTAGGTGTTCTAGCTTCCACCAATTTGCGGGCTTCCAGATATGGTATATTTTTATGGGCTCTGATTGTTTGAATTTCCTTTTCGGCAATAAATTTAGGGCAAGAACGGGAGTAGGAGGGGTGGTCACCCTTACAATTAATACATTTTGCTGGCAAGTTGCAGGTCTCAGAAGAATGGTTTGGCTGGGAACAACGGGCACAAATGGGTGATCCTCGGCACGATGCTTTCGAGTGTCCAAAACGTTGGCACTGAAAGCAACGAAGAGGGTTTTGCACATACGGTCTTACGGAACACCGAAGGTATCCTGCTATGATATAAGATGGTAGTTTAGGTGTTTGGAATGTCAATATGAGATGCTTCGTACGAATGATATTACCATCCCGACGGATGGTAATTCGACGGACAGCTGTTACAAGTTGATCCTGCAAGTGTTCTAAGATTTCCTCCTCGGTGGTATGGAGGAGATCGGCCTCCGATATTACCCCTCTTGATGTATTGAGATAACCGTGTGGAGCGATGGACACAGCCATGTCACCGAGTGTTTTGATTTTTGAGAATTGCGCAGCCTGGGTTGCATTCAGTACCTCCACTAATAAATCGCCTGATCGCAGTTTCTTTACAGAGTTTACATGTCCCACCGATGCGTAAAGACATTTATGTATTAAGAAGGGCGACACCGTACCGAAATTACCTTCAGTACGTTTTACAACGAAAAATCTAGACATTTGTTGCTCTCTCGAGGGGCCATTATAAAACAACTGATTTTGTAGAATTTTTTCTCGAATTTCATCGTATTAATTTTACAGTAACATATTCTTATAATACACATTTGAATGAAAGAAAAAGAATTTTAAATTTACAGACCTTAGTTAAAATAAACAAATCACACATATTTAGAAAAATATTAATGTAATGTAATGTCAGAGACATAGACAGTAGATGTCATGAGACACTAAAAAATAAGACCCTTTATCCTCAGTTCGTACATTGAAGAATATATATTACATTGTTTTTTTTTGTAATTGAATCAGGATACGAGAAATAAAATTTACAATAAGAAAAAAAAGGCCAAAAAATTAGTTTAAATAAATGTTAGAAATAAAAAATAAGGCAATTAAGTTTAAAATAATAAGTAAGTTATATTTAATAAATTAAATTGGCAGGTTTGAACATCTGAGAGTACAGAAAACAGAACTGCACTTTGCGGGATCGAACCCAGGACGGAAGCATGGGAAACAAAAACGAACGCCACACACCAGTATTCCCTAACAGAATACCAAGTGTGGAACTTTAATAAGAGGAAACTGCTTGCCATGGAACAGAAAAATAAATGCAAAATGTTAAATACTATCATTAACCTGTGAACAATTAATGTCAGGATCCATCCTGACAGTAATGAAGCCCATAGGAAAATTGGAAACTATCTAAAAGAGCAGAAAATTCAAGGGTACATCCTCCCTATGGGTGTAATAAAACCTATAACAGTTGTAATACGAGGGCTTGATATTGATACTTCAGTAGAAGAAATTAAAACTGAACTGGATAATCTTAATATTCAAACCACTTAAATCGTGCAAATGGTTTCTCGTAAAACCAAGAACTTACTCCCCCTCTATCAAATTATCCTCCCCAATAACCCAGAAAGCAAAAGAATATATGAACTCAAAGCCCTTAATTACATTGGCATAAAAGTCGAAGATTACATCCCCCCACGTAGAATAATGCAATGTTTTAAATGTCAACTATGGCATCATCATCAACAAAACTGTTTTGTAGAGCCCCGCTGTGTTAAATGCAGCGAAGATCACTTAACTCACCTATGCCCAAAAGGCAAGAACATTGAAAACCCCATCTGCTGCAACTGCAGTGGTAATCATCCTGCAAGTTACATTGGATGTGAAAAAATCCCCAAACTAAAACCGAGGAAAGTTGAAGAAACCCATAATAGCCCCAGAATCACCCAAAGCTCTACTATTAGACAAAACCTATCTTATGCCAATGCTCTAACTAATAATAACTTCATCAATAATAATAGCCCCCAACCCACTACCTTACCCCCACAAGTAAATTACCAACCTAATCAAACCCCCAGTGAAGTATCTAATAATCCCATTAATGAAGCAGTTACCTTGGCACAGGAAATCAATGCTGAAATAAACTCATTAAATTACTCAGCCATAATCCCCCAACTCTAATTTATTCTAAACGAAATCAGAAATCAACAACAACCTGCTAATAAGTTGGAGATTTACCTCCGACACCTTTCAACAATTCTCACCATCCCCCATCATGGCTAGTTGCCAAGCTTCTTGCCTCACTGTCCTGTCTTGGAATGCTAATGGTCTCAAAAACAAACTCTTCGAATTTCGGGATCACCTAGATGAGCACTCTCCTGATATCATATTAATTCAAGAAACCCACCTCAAACCAGGCGACAGAGCAAATGTCAAAAATTTCCACACCTACAGAAACGACACACTACCAAACCCCTTCCCCTACAGAGGCACTGTTATTTACATCAAGAATAAAATTCCTCACCATGTTATCCCCCTCCCCAATCTTAACGTTATCTATGCCACTGCTCTAAAAATCACTCCTAATAATAAAACCCCCTTCCTCATTGTTTCCACTTACATTACACCAACCAAAACCACACTGACATTGAAAATGACTTTAAACTCTTAGCTAACCTTGACAATAACATCATTATGTTTGGTGATTTTAACGCTACTCACACATACTGGAACTGCAATCACAACAATACCCATGGCAACACCATCTACAAACTAATAAATAATTTTGACATTGATATCCTCGCCCGTGACTCCCCCACACACTATAGTTATCAAGGAAATGGTACCATAATTGATTTTGCTCTCCTTAAGGGAGTACCTTTCCCTATGAACATGCAGACTTTAAATGCTCTAAACTCAGACCACCTCCCTGTTCAACTAACCATTAATCTTAGCATTAATTTCTCCCAACCCACCCAAAAAACTATCACCAACTGGCCCCACTTTAATCACATTCTTAACACTACTCCTTACAACTTCCATATCCCAAACACACCTGCTGAAATTTACAACTACACAAACTATATCACTAATACCATCACCAATGCTTACAACACTGCCACACAAACTATTTATAATGATTCAACCAGAAAATCTACTGATAAAACTCTCAATCACCTCAAACACATTAGAAATAGTACCAGGAAAACATGGCAGCAAACCAGACACCCACAACATAAAACTCATATGAACCAGGCCCAGGAAAACCTAAAAAACTACATAAAACACAAAACCAACACTAGCTGGCATTACTACATCAGTAACTTGACTACAGACAATAATTCTATCTGGAAAGCCACCAAAAACTATAAATCTAAGTTTTCTAACATGCCACCACTCTACAACAATAATACTAATACACATGCCCTCACCCAGGAAGACAAAGCAGCAGTAATTGCAAATAAATTAGTTAATCAATTCACCCCCCACAATATTTCCCACCCCTCCACTGAGAGAGAAGTTAATAATAATGTTGAAAGCTTTCTGGACACCCCAATCACCCCTATTGATCCCCAAATTCCCCCTTCTGAAGTAATTGACCATATTCGTAAACTTAAAAATAATAAAGCACCTGGTGCAGATAAAATTACTGGCTTCATGCTGAAAAACCTACCTATTAAAATCTTCATCAATATTACCACCCTAATAAATGCCATTATTCGCACTAGCTACTTTCCCTCCCCTTGGAAAAACTCTATTATTATCCCCATTCATAAGCCTGGCAAATCCCCCTCTGACCCCACTAATTATAGACCAATTAGTCTACTTTCCATCATCAGCAAACTTGCTGAAAAATTCATGCTTCAAACCATTAACTCCCACCTTGAAAGCAATAACATCCTCTCCCCCTATCAATTTGGTTTCAGGAAATCCCTCTCTGCCCCCCACCAACTTTATAGAGTAGTTGAAGATCTCACAAAAGCTAAAACCTATAGTAAATCTACAGCTGCAGTCTTCCTGGATATCAGCAGAGCTTTTGACTCAGTCTGGATTCATGGTCTAATCCATAAACTTATAAATTACAATTTCACTCCCAACACTATCCACCTAATTTACAGCTATCTCTCTAATAGAACTTTTCAAGTTAAACTCCAAAACACCCTCTCTGCCAAGCACAACACACTCTGCGGTCTTCCGCAGGGAAGCTTAGTAGGCCCAGTTCTGTACTCAATTTATGTTAACGACTTCCCAACACACTTCAGAACACACACTGCAGTCTTCGCAGATGACACAGCCATCTACATGTCATATAACAAAATTAACTTTGCTGTAAACCAACTTAACATCCACCTACAACATATTAACACTTGGACTGTCAAGTGGAAAATGAAGCTCAATACTGACAAATGAGTTGCTGTCATGTTTACCAGAAAAGCACCCAAATCCTATAATGAATTTAAAATCTTGATCAACAACACTGCTCTGCCCTGGTCCCCCACCTGTAAATACCTTGGAATTTTCCTTGATAAAAATCTCTCATGGCGTCCCCACATTAAACATACTATTAACAAATTTCGAGCTGCTAAAAGAAAACTCTACCCCCTAATTGCTCGAAATAGCTCTTTGAACTTAAATATGAAGCTGCTCATCTACAGTGCATTCCTCAGACCCCTCTTAACTTATGCTTGCTAGTCCTGGTCCTACTGTCCCAACTATCAAATTAAAAACTCTGTTCTGCTCAAAATTCCATAATCAGAGAAATAGTAAATGCCCCTTACTACTTCAGGAACTACAAAATTTATGAAGAATTAAATTCCCCCCCCCCCCTCACTAAATTCATGCACTCCCTTAACATTAATTTCTATAATAGTATTGAAGCAAATAACATTAATCTCCTCACTGAGCTAGCTAACTATGATTTTACTACTCCCTTTAATAGGAAGAGACCTAGAGCGTCTCTCGCACTTAACTAGTAACTTCCCGTACTCTAATGTGTCCTCGCTGGCTCAGTGGTAACGCACGGAACTCCAGTTCCGAAGGTTGCGAGATCGAATCCCCAACATTTCACTTTTTTCCTCCCTTCCCCACTGCACTTTCGACTTGGATCTGGCAAGCTCTCCACTTTCTCGTCTTTCTTTTCTTGAAAAGAAAAAAATAGAGCGTATGTATATTTTAATATACGTAAGCTTTTAAAAACTTAGACGTAGGCCCCGGCCTACGGTAAAAAACATTAAAAAATTTTTAAAATGATACTTGAGCTAGGGAAACCTAGTTCAAGGTAAAAAATATTATCTTTTACTAACTTTTTTTGTTTCTAAACTCTTTCTCACTATTAAATTTCCTCTGGTCGCAGAAATTCGAAGAACTTATAAATTACACTATCTTAAAAACAGCGACTTTTTACTAACAACTCCACCGACATAGTAATATGGCAAGCTCCTGAAAAATAAAGCTACTTTTTAGAAGTCGGGGGTATCCAAATACCCAGGTACTTCTACACAGCCTGATTGATTGATTGATTGATTGAGTACATCTAGATTATACATTGTTGTGTTGTAAATTTTGAATAGGTTTGCTAGATGAGAGATTTAAATTATTTTTAAGAGCTTAGCTGTATGAAAGAGTATTGGAAGTTTGATTGGTACGAAACTGGTTACCAGTTTTTAAAATAATTAATTCGACTTCCACAGCCAAAGTGTCGGTAAGGATTCCATAAAAAGGATTTTAAGTGGCCGTTCGGTTTTGGGATTTTTTTTCCAAAAAAATTCAATGCGTAAGTAAATTAAGTAATTTTGAAAGGTCCGGTATTAATCCAATTGCAGTAATGTTTTCAGATAAGATTTTGACAAAGTTTCATGAAATTGATTTGGGATATTGAATTTTGACTAGGTTGTACATTTTGTTGAGGGTATCTTTGTACCCTTCCGCCATTAAAAAAAACATGGCTCAGGTTTGGTTGGTTGGTTGGTTAGGGTTTAATGGCGCAAGGTCCAGAAAGGACATGCTGCGACAAACACAAGGTAAAGTCAGAGATAAAAATATATAATTCAGCTTACTCATCAAAACGATGTTATAATTATACACGCAAATATGGTAAAAGGCTGTGATTAAAACGCACTAGTGTTAATGTCAAAACATCTAGATGGGGTCTCCCCATCTAGATTGCAGACACAAAGTATTACAAAATGATATAAAGGAAGGAAAAAAGTTATTAAATCAATGGGTAAAATCCTGTACATTTCAAGAACGGAAAAATAGCAGGGTGAGGTGTTTCGCCTAAAAGATCTTTTAAAGTGAGAGAAGTTGAACCAAAGTATTTAGAGTAAAAATTGGTAAGTCCTGTACAGTCAGTTAAAATATGCAAAATGGTAAGGTCACAGTTGCAGTGAAAGCAGATGGGGGCATTTTCTCCCTCCAGCAAATGTTTGTGAGTGACCCTAGTGTGTCCTATTCTCAAACGCGTTATTATAACATCGAGTTTTCTAGGATACAATGTGGGCCAGACACTGATGGTGGGCTTTATATTAGGTAGTTTATTATCTAATAGAATGTTCCATACAGAACGCCATTTGTCCAAAATTAAACTCCTGATAGTAGGTTTGATGTCAGTGTAAGGGACAGGGTGATATAAAGTCAAACTTGAATTATTTGCGGCAGTGTCTGCGAGCTCATTTCCAGTGATCCCGACATGTGCTGGGATCCAACAATATAAAATACTATAACCACGATGTTCTAAACTATGCCTGAAGATTTAAAATAATGGAGACCAAACTATGATCACCCTTGCCAGACTTTAAGCTATCGAGTACGCTCAAAGAGTCCGAGTATATAATAAAATGTTTACTCCGATGACGGGCGATAAAATCGAGGGCTTTTTTAATGGCTAAAATTTCTGCTGTAAAAACTGAGCACGATGAGTGAAGTTTGTAACTATGAATTTCCAATTTATAAATATAGGCGCAACCGACATGGTCAGTTGTTTTCGAGCCGTCCGTATAAATATCTTTATACTTAGAGAAACTGTGACGATGAGAGTAAAAAAGTTGTTTAAATATGGATGAATCGGTGTCGGTTTTGTTAAAATTATGAAAGGGATTAATGTTTGATATAGATTTTTTCTTCCAAGGAGGAAAGTCAAATAATGGACGTACACAGACATTTATATCTTCCAGAGGGGTATTTTGGATAAAGGAGCGCATACGAAAGCCAAAACACGGTATGCAGGATGGCCGGTTTTGATACAGGCAATCATACTGCTTATCAAGTAGCATGTCATGTAAAGGATGATTAGGATGAGATAAGACTCGAAAAAAATAGTTCAATGAAAGTGTATGGCGAGTATGATACAAAGATGGTTCGTGACAGTCGACATAGAGACTCTGAATGGGTGAAGTTCGGAAAGCACCAGAGCATATACGAAGTGCACTGTGGTGCACAGTGTCAAGTTTTGTAAGAACGGATTCACGAACCGAACCATATGATGGGCAGGCGTAGTCTAGTTTTGCACGGATTACCGATCTGTATATACGTAACATAGAGGTCCTGTCAGCACCCCACGATGTATTCGATAAAACTTTAAGAAGATTAAGAGATTTCTCGCACTTTCTTCGCAGCTGTAAAATATGTGGAAGATAAGTCATCTTCCGGTCAAAGACAATGCCCAAGAAACGAACCGCGTCCACAACATTTATTTTATGGTTTTCAATAAAATTTCGGGATCCGGATGGATCCCACGTTTACGGCAAAAGTGCACACATGAAGTTTTATCACAAGAAAAGCTAAAACCATTTTTATCACTCCAAGTCATTAAACGTCTGACTGCAGTTTTCAGTTGACGTTCGATGAATGCCATGTCTTTACCTTGACAGCAAATGTGCAAGTCGTCAACATACAAGTTCCCCCGCACAGAAGGTGGTAAATGTTTTAAAATGTTATTAATTTTTATTGAGAAGAGAGTGACACTGAGGACACTCCCTTGAGGAACCCCTTCTTCTTGAATAAAAAAGTTGGATACGGCAGTGCCAACACGGACTTGGTAGTGTCGGGTAGATAAAAAATTCTTTATAAAAATTGGGAGATTTCCCCGGAACTCCAGTTCAAAAAGGTCTCGTAGGATGCCATAGCGCCAGGTACGGTCATACGCTTTCTCTATGTCGAAGAAGATTGATACTAAATGATTTCTTAGGAGAAAAGCTCTCCTAACGTCAGATTCCAGAGCAATAATGCTGTCCGTCGTCGATCTACCCCTTCTGAAACCACAGTGATTCGGAGCAATGAGGTTTCTGGTTTCTAAAACAGACTAGTCGGGCGTTTATCATTTTTTCTAAAATTTTGCAAAGGCAGCTGGTTAGGGCAATCGGCCTGTAATTATTGGGGTCAGAGGCGTCTTTTCCAGGCTTTGGAAAAGGGATAATAGTGGCTCTATGCCAAGCTACAGGGAAAACATGTTCTTCCCAAATCCTATTATATATGAATAACAAGTTACGGAGTGAGCGGCGTGAAAGATGCTTTAGCATGCTGTAGGTTATTCCATCTGGTCCTGGAGAAGTGTTATGTGTGCTATGAAGGCTCTGAACGAGTTCAGATTTTGAAAATGGGATATTGTAAGGAAGAGAGGTACGTGTATTGAAGTTGAGATTTCGACGTTCAGATTGTTGTTTGTATCTTAGAAAGGAGTCTTTATATGAAATGGCTGAAGAATTGGAAGCAAGGGCTGTGCCTATTGCGTTTGCGATTTCTGTAGGGTCTGATATTATTTGGCTATCTTTACAATGCAGGAAATTGGATGATTGGTGTACAAACCCATTGCCCTTTTTGCTTTAGTCCACAACTGCTTAGACGGAGTTTTGTAGGATAGGCTGGATATGTATTTCGCCCACGACTCTCTCTGGCTCTGTCGACGTACTTTTCTAGCATATGCCTTAGCCTGTTTAAATTTTAGTAAATTTTGGGTCGTCGGGTATCTACGGAAAATATTCCAGGTTCTCTGTTGTCGTTTCCTGGCATCACGGCATTCGTCTGTCCACCAAGGTCTTCTGATTTTGCGTTTAACTGAGGAGGTTTTTGGTATGGAGGTATCAGCTGCTTGTATTATTACATTAGTTATGCTATTTATGGCATCATTAATGTCACCCACCACCATTTGCCTGGTGATGTTTGCAAGAAAGGTGAAGGTCGCCCAGTCTGCTCGATCGTAAATGTAACGGGGATGAGTAGCTGTAGTATGAGAGTCATTGGTTACTACGGAGAGAAATACTGGAAAGTGGTCACTGTTGTATAGATCATTTGATACCCAGAAGTTATAAAATGGCAGAAAAGAAGGGGAACATATAGCTAGGTCTATTGCATGAAATGATTTTGTCGGTAGATGAAAGTATGTGTTATCACCGTTATTGAGAATGCAGAGTGAGAGATCGGATAGAATGGTTTCTATTTGTTGTCCTCTATTGTTTGTGTTTTGACTTCCCCAAAGGGGGCTATGGGCATTGAAGTCTCGGACTACTATGAATGGGGTAGGAAGTTGGTTAATAAGATGTACCAAGGCATTTTGATCTATTGATTCGTTTGGTGGTAGATAAACGTTGCAAACGGTAGTGAGCTGACTTATGTGGATTCGGGCTGCGACGGCCTGCATATTTGTAGTTAATGGTATGACCGTAGACGGGTAGTCATTGGATATTACGAGGGCAACGCCTCCAGATACCCTTCCACCAACATCGTGATCTTTTCGGATAGCATTGTAACCTCGTAATTTAAAATTATCTGAGTCTTTAAAATAGGTCTGTAGCGCAAAGACGGCCGGAGTGTGGACAGAAATCAGAGTTTTAATTTCGTTGAGCTTATTACGAGCGCCGTGACAATTCCACGAAATGATACCTGCCATGATGAGATTTTTTTTTTTTAAAAAGGACGAAAGTCCACCTAGTTACGGACGCCATCATGACAACGAGGGGGAAGGAACACGAGCAGGAAGACTGGAGGTGTCCATAGATACCCCCCCCATCGGAATCAGAAAGATCCGAATTAGAGGCGCAAATTTGGAGGGAATCTTCCTCCATCCGCGCCACATTGCGAGGGTCTTTCACCTTACGGGAAGGACTGAATCGCTTCACAACATTACTTTTTTTTAATTTTTTATTTATAAGGGGACTTGATGTAGTCGGAACGTTAAGTCGAGGGATTTTGGTTTGTTTTGATGCAGAATTGTTAACGGATGGTACTGTATTTTTGTTTTCGTGAGGTTTATTGGTACTATTGTTTTTACTTGTTTGTGTAAAGGCATTGCACATAATTTTTTTAGGAGCGGCAGCGGAAGCATACGAAACGCCTATTCTAGGTGTTCTAGTTTCCACCAATTTGCGGGCTTCCAGATATGGTATATTTTTATGGGCTCTGATTGTTTGAATTTCCTTTTCGGCAATAAATTTAGGGCAAGAACGGGAGTAGGAGGGGTGGTCACCCTTACAATTAATACATTTTGCTGGCAAGTTGCAGGTCTCAGAAGAATGGTTTGGCTGGGAACAACGGGCACAAATGGGTGATCCTCGGCACGATGCTTTCGAGTGTCCAAAACGTTGGCACTGAAAGCAACGAAGAGGGTTTTGCACATACGGTCTTACGGAACACCGAAGGTATCCTGCTATGATATAAGATGGTAGTTTAGGTGTTTGGAATGTCAATATGAGATGCTTCGTACGAATGATATTACCATCCCGACGGATGGTAATTCGACGGACAGCTGTTACAAGTTGATCCTGCAAGTGTTCTAAGATTTCCTCCTCGGTGGTATGGAGGAGATCGGCCTCCGATATTACCCCTCTTGATGTATTGAGATAACCGTGTGGAGCGATGGACACAGCCATGTCACCGAGTGTTTTGATTTTTGAGAATTGCGCAGCCTGGGTTGCATTCAGTACCTCCACTAATAAATCGCCTGATCGCAGTTTCTTTACAGAGTTTACATGTCCCACCGATGCGTAAAGACATTTATGTATTAAGAAGGGCGACACCGTACCGAAATTACCTTCAGTACGTTTTACAACGAAAAATCTAGACATTTGTTGCTCTCTCGAGGGGCCATTATAAAACAACTGATTTTGTAGAATTTTTTCTCGAATTTCATCGTATTAATTTTACAGTAACATATTCTTATAATACACATTTGAATGAAAGAAAAAGAATTTTAAATTTACAGACCTTAGTTAAAATAAACAAATCACACATATTTAGAAAAATATTAATGTAATGTAATGTCAGAGACATAGACAGTAGATGTCATGAGACACTAAAAAATAAGACCCTTTATCCTCAGTTCGTACATTGAAGAATATATATTACATTGTTTTTTTTTTGTAATTGAATCAGGATACGAGAAATAAAATTTACAATAAGAAAAAAAAGGCCAAAAAATTAGTTTAAATAAATGTTAGAAATAAAAAATAAGGCAATTAAGTTTAAAATAATAAGTAAGTTATATTTAATAAATTAAATTGGCAGGTTTGAACATCTGAGAGTACAGAAAACAGAACTGCACTTGCGGGATCGAACCCAGGACGGAAGCATGGGAAACAAAAACGAACGCCACACACCAGTATTCCCTAACAGAATACCAAGTGTGGAACTTTAATAAGAGGAAACTGCTTGCCATGGAACAGAAAAATAAATGCAAAATGTTAAATACTATCATTAACCTGTGAACAATTAATGTCAGGATCCATCCTGACAGTAATGAAGCCCATAGGAAAATTGGAAACTATCTAAAAGAGCAGAAAATTCAAGGGTACATCCTCCCTATGGGTGTAATAAAACCTATAACAGTTGTAATACGAGGGCTTGATATTGATACTTCAGTAGAAGAAATTAAAACTGAACTGGATAATCTTAATATTCAAACCACTTAAATCGTGCAAATGGTTTCTCGTAAAACCAAGAACTTACTCCCCCTCTATCAAATTATCCTCCCCAATAACCCAGAAAGCAAAAGAATATATGAACTCAAAGCCCTTAATTACATTGGCATAAAAGTCGAAGATTACATCCCCCCACGTAGAATAATGCAATGTTTTAAATGTCAACTATGGCATCATCATCAACAAAACTGTTTTGTAGAGCCCCGCTGTGTTAAATGCAGCGAAGATCACTTAACTCACCTATGCCCAAAAGGCAAGAACATTGAAAACCCCATCTGCTGCAACTGCAGTGGTAATCATCCTGCAAGTTACATTGGATGTGAAAAAATCCCCAAACTAAAACCGAGGAAAGTTGAAGAAACCCATAATAGCCCCAGAATCACCCAAAGCTCTACTATTAGACAAAACCTATCTTATGCCAAT
This sequence comes from Dolomedes plantarius, assembly GCA_907164885.2. Classification (NCBI taxonomy): domain Eukaryota; kingdom Metazoa; phylum Arthropoda; class Arachnida; order Araneae; family Dolomedidae; genus Dolomedes; species Dolomedes plantarius. Next base: position 29,174,886 of record OU015499.1, on the reverse strand, counting down.
GCTCTAACTAATAATAACTTCATCAATAATAATAGCCCCCAACCCACTACCTTACCCCCACAAGTAAATTACCAACCTAATCAAACCCCCAGTGAAGTATCTAATAATCCCATTAATGAAGCAGTTACCTTGGCACAGGAAATCAATGCTGAAATAAACTCATTAAATTACTCAGCCATAATCCCCCAACTCTAATTTATTCTAAACGAAATCAGAAATCAACAACAACCTGCTAATAAGTTGGAGATTTACCTCCGACACCTTTCAACAATTCTCACCATCCCCCATCATGGCTAGTTGCCAAGCTTCTTGCCTCACTGTCCTGTCTTGGAATGCTAATGGTCTCAAAAACAAACTCTTCGAATTTCGGGATCACCTAGATGAGCACTCTCCTGATATCATATTAATTCAAGAAACCCACCTCAAACCAGGCGACAGAGCAAATGTCAAAAATTTCCACACCTACAGAAACGACACACTACCAAACCCCTTCCCCTACAGAGGCACTGTTATTTACATCAAGAATAAAATTCCTCACCATGTTATCCCCCTCCCCAATCTTAACGTTATCTATGCCACTGCTCTAAAAATCACTCCTAATAATAAAACCCCCTTCCTCATTGTTTCCACTTACATTACACCAAACCAAAACCACACTGACATTGAAAATGACTTTAAACTCTTAGCTAACCTTGACAATAACATCATTATGTTTGGTGATTTTAACGCTACTCACACATACTGGAACTGCAATCACAACAATACCCATGGCAACACCATCTACAAACTAATAAATAATTTTGACATTGATATCCTCGCCCGTGACTCCCCCACACACTATAGTTATCAAGGAAATGGTACCATAATTGATTTTGCTCTCCTTAAGGGAGTACCTTTCCCTATGAACATGCAGACTTTAAATGCTCTAAACTCAGACCACCTCCCTGTTCAACTAACCATTAATCTTAGCATTAATTTCTCCCAACCCACCCAAAAAACTATCACCAACTGGCCCCACTTTAATCACATTCTTAACACTACTCCTTACAACTTCCATATCCCAAACACACCTGCTGAAATTTACAACTACACAAACTATATCACTAATACCATCACCAATGCTTACAACACTGCCACACAAACTATTTATAATGATTCAACCAGAAAATCTACTGATAAAACTCTCAATCACCTCAAACACATTAGAAATAGTACCAGGAAAACATGGCAGCAAACCAGACACCCACAACATAAAACTCATATGAACCAGGCCCAGGAAAACCTAAAAAACTACATAAAACACAAAACCAACACTAGCTGGCATTACTACATCAGTAACTTGACTACAGACAATAATTCTATCTGGAAAGCCACCAAAAACTATAAATCTAAGTTTTCTAACATGCCACCACTCTACAACAATAATACTAATACACATGCCCTCACCCAGGAAGACAAAGCAGCAGTAATTGCAAATAAATTAGTTAATCAATTCACCCCCCACAATATTTCCCACCCCTCCACTGAGAGAGAAGTTAATAATAATGTTGAAAGCTTTCTGGACACCCCAATCACCCCTATTGATCCCCAAATTCCCCCTTCTGAAGTAATTGACCATATTCGTAAACTTAAAAATAATAAAGCACCTGGTGCAGATAAAATTACTGGCTTCATGCTGAAAAACCTACCTATTAAAATCTTCATCAATATTACCACCCTAATAAATGCCATTATTCGCACTAGCTACTTTCCCTCCCCTTGGAAAAACTCTATTATTATCCCCATTCATAAGCCTGGCAAATCCCCCTCTGACCCCACTAATTATAGACCAATTAGTCTACTTTCCATCATCAGCAAACTTGCTGAAAAATTCATGCTTCAAACCATTAACTCCCACCTTGAAAGCAATAACATCCTCTCCCCCTATCAATTTGGTTTCAGGAAATCCCTCTCTGCCCCCCACCAACTTTATAGAGTAGTTGAAGATCTCACAAAAGCTAAAACCTATAGTAAATCTACAGCTGCAGTCTTCCTGGATATCAGCAGAGCTTTTGACTCAGTCTGGATTCATGGTCTAATCCATAAACTTATAAATTACAATTTCACTCCCAACACTATCCACCTAATTTACAGCTATCTCTCTAATAGAACTTTTCAAGTTAAACTCCAAAACACCCTCTCTGCCAAGCACAACACACTCTGCGGTCTTCCGCAGGGAAGCTTAGTAGGCCCAGTTCTGTACTCAATTTATGTTAACGACTTCCCAACACACTTCAGAACACACACTGCAGTCTTCGCAGATGACACAGCCATCTACATGTCATATAACAAAATTAACTTTGCTGTAAACCAACTTAACATCCACCTACAACATATTAACACTTGGACTGTCAAGTGGAAAATGAAGCTCAATACTGACAAATGAGTTGCTGTCATGTTTACCAGAAAAGCACCCAAATCCTATAATGAATTTAAAATCTTGATCAACAACACTGCTCTGCCCTGGTCCCCCACCTGTAAATACCTTGGAATTTTCCTTGATAAAAATCTCTCATGGCGTCCCCACATTAAACATACTATTAACAAATTTCGAGCTGCTAAAAGAAAACTCTACCCCCTAATTGCTCGAAATAGCTCTTTGAACTTAAATATGAAGCTGCTCATCTACAGTGCATTCCTCAGACCCCTCTTAACTTATGCTTGCTAGTCCTGGTCCTACTGTCCCAACTATCAAATTAAAAAACTCTGTTCTGCTCAAAATTCCATAATCAGAGAAATAGTAAATGCCCCTTACTACTTCAGGAACTACAAAATTTATGAAGAATTAAATTCCCCCCCCCCCCCCTCACTAAATTCATGCACTCCCTTAACATTAATTTCTATAATAGTATTGAAGCAAATAACATTAATCTCCTCACTGAGCTAGCTAACTATGATTTTACTACTCCCTTTAATAGGAAGAGACCTAGAGCGTCTCTCGCACTTAACTAGTAACTTCCCGTACTCTAATGTGTCCTCGCTGGCTCAGTGGTAACGCACGGAACTCCAGTTCCGAAGGTTGCGAGATCGAATCCCCAACATTTCACTTTTTTCCTCCCTTCCCCACTGCACTTTCGACTTGGATCTGGCAAGCTCTCCACTTTCTCGTCTTTCTTTTCTTCAAAAGAAAAAAATAGAGCGTATGTATATTTTAATATACGTAAGCTTTTAAAAACTTAGACGTAGGCCCCGGCCTACGGTAAAAAACATTAAAAAATTTTTAAAATGATACTTGAGCTAGGGAAACCTAGTTCAAGGTAAAAAATATTATCTTTTACTAACTTTTTTTGTTTCTAAACTCTTTCTCACTATTAAATTTCCTCTGGTCGCAGAAATTCGAAGAACTTATAAATTACACTATCTTAAAAACAGCGACTTTTTACTAACAACTCCACTGACATAGTAATATGGCAAGCTCCTGAAAAATAAAGCTACTTTTTAGAAGTCGGGGGTATCCAAATACCCAGGTACTTCTACACAGCCTGATTGATTGATTGATTGATTGAGTACATCTAGATTATACATTGTTGTGTTGTAAATTTTGAATAGGTTTGCTAGATGAGAGATTTAAATTATTTTAAGAGCTTAGCTGTATGAAAGAGTATTGGAAGTTTGATTGGTACGAAACTGGTTACCAGTTTTTAAAATAATTAATTCGACTTCCACAGCCAAAGTGTCGGTAAGGATTCCATAAAAAGGATTTTAAGTGGCCGTTCGGTTTTGGGATTTTTTTTCCAAAAAAATTCAATGCGTAAGTAAATTAAGTAATTTTGAAAGGTCCGGTATTAATCCAATTGCAGTAATGTTTTCAGATAAGATTTTGACAAAGTTTCATGAAATTGATTTGGGATATTGAATTTTGACTAGGTTGTACATTTTGTTGAGGGTATCTTTGTACCCTTCCGCCATTAAAAAAAACATGGCTCAGGTTTGGTTTCCCGCCTAACAGGAAATTCATCATTAGCAGCGGGAATATCTTTCCTCCGGATTACGGCAGTTTCCTAGGATAGAAAATTGGTTTGAGAGATTGATTCGATCATTAATGCTAGTTAAGTTAGAGTCGAGAGCAATTCGCTTTAGACCAACACCAATTTAAAAAATCACATTATGTTCGATTTCGTTCAAAATTACCACATCACATTGCATACCAAGATTATAATATTTTATACATTACATATACAATGTATTTTTCATTTTCATAATAAAACTAAACTTTTGAATGTAGTTGACTTTTTTATGCGGCCCGCTTGCCTTGAAAAAATTTACCATGTGGCCCAGATGCTGTAAAAGGTTAAACACCCTGCTTTAAGTTCATCAGCCTGATTCAGAGGCCTGATTCAGAGGAATATAATCAAAAGTGGGTGTAGAAGAAAATTTAAACGCACACTTACTGTGCATAAGATTAAAAAGTTATTTGATATTGGGGATGTTAAACATTATTTTGAAAAAAAGAAAATTCATGTTTTTAAAAGTCCATAGTAATCACACATGGTTTCCATTACTTATTTCACTGACACATTGAATTGTGTTTTGTTTTGTTTTTTATTATTAAATTTTGGCATTATCTTTTGAGAATGTATTTTCGAAAATACATCTGATACGAAAATACATATTGATCGAAACATATTTCGAAAATACATATTGGTAAAAACGATCGTTTTTATCAATGCAACTCTTGCAGAAGTGCCACGGACGGGTAAGGGTGACTCGGTAACGAATTTAACAATCCTTTCTACTGCTTGTGTGTGACATGGAAAATTGCTGAAGTCAGTACGTTGACTCTCCTGATCAGATTATTTTGCTTCCTTTAGAAACTGCTTTAGTTTGTAATCAGAAATATGCCTCGTTCTGTTACTTTAACATCTTTACGTACAATCATATCAATATAATCCTTGGCATCAAAGTTTATACGTTGAATTTAAAACTTTCTAATGCCCCCTTCATTTTTCAGTCCTTGATTTTAGAATTCGGTGTAATCCAAGCTCTCTTACTTTCCTGCGATCAACTGATATCATACATAGGAGGAGATTTTCAGAAGCAGCAAAGTACGAATTTCTTTGAATGACTGGGTCAATTACATTTTTAAGAGTCTGATGGAGGTAACGTGAATAGCTTACAAGTTTCCACAAGTGCTTCGATCCATGGATATAAGATAGTTTCAGCTTTATGTGAAACGAAACAGATGCATATACTTACAAAATGTACTCAGTCAGTATTCGGAGATTTTTTTTGCAGTATATTCTGTTCCCACATACAAGTGAAGTATTCGGTTTGCTAATGTAAGCTATCATGAATAACAAAGTTTTCCTGGTTTTCTCATAGACAAATCAGATGAGCACCTTCCAACAGAGATTGCATTAGACATTTCTAACAAATATTTTGGGTCCACACTTAAATCATCCTTAATTTCTAGTAATGGAATGCCATTTTCAATAGGTGATAATTCCATTACTGGAAGTTCATAGCAGTTTTCTAGTTGTTTACATATTTCTCCTCTAAATTAGGACGTAGGCGCAGTTCATTTCCATGAAATAGACAAATCAACCACTGCAGTGACCTTCTTAATTCCTTTTCAAATAAACGAACCACACCATTATTCAATCCAGTGTTCACGGCAGTTCCATCCATTCCAATTACAGTAATGTTTAAATTCTGGTTGTTTCCATTGAAAAATGCTATTATGCTATCTTATATACATTTTCCAGTGCCAGAAATCTGCTTCTGAAAATCTCGTCCTTTGTATGATATCAGATGATCGCAGTCATGTAAGAGAGAGCTTGGATTACCCCGGAATCTAAAAGCAAGGGCTGAAAATGAAGGTGGCATCAAAAAGTTTTTATTTCAACGTATAAACTTTGATGCCAAGGATTATATTGATATGATTGAATGGAATGATGCTAAAGTAACAGGACTTCCTATGAAGAGGCATATTTCTGATGACAAACAGAAAGCAATTCAATGTGTCAGTGAAATAAGTAAAGCATACCATGTATGATTACTATGGACTTTTGAAAAATATGAATGTTTATTTCAAAATAACACTTTGCCTTTAAAGACATTGCATTAATATTTTTCTAAATAAATGTGATTTGTTTATTTTAACTAAGGTCCGTTAATTAAAAATTGTTTTTTTCATTCCAATGTGTATTATAAGAATATACTACTGCAAAATTAAGATGATGAAAATTGCGAAATTCTACAAAATCAGTTGTTCTGTAATGACATCTAAAAATTAGAAATACTTAGAAATACCTAAGTTTCCTGTAAAATATTTTGAATATTTTATTTACAAAAAATATATATTATTAATTTAATATACCATAAAATAAACAGAAAAAAAGAATGTTATCTCTTTTCACAAAAATATCTATTTTGAAGCTCTTTGGCACCTGAAAAATATTTCAGTGCAGCAATAAAATTTTATATTCTATATTCTAATCCCAAAAGGCAGCTTTTGAAAGCATATTGAAATTTCAAAGCATGTTTTTTCGCCTCGTAACCTTGGCTCGGAACTACAATGCACTAGTGTCATCTGATTGGACGTTCAGTTGCACGTGATTGAAAAGGCGCCATTAAAGATTGCTTAGAAGTTGGCAGAAATTAATCCACAAGTAAGTTTCATTCGTTAGTCTTAAATTATTGCCGTTAGATTTTATTTAACACCCTTACATAGTGAACATTATTCTATTACTGTTATAAGATAGTGTTTTAATCCAAGTTATAATATGAATTGACCGTATTTCAGATCAAATTCTACTGAACTGAGTGTCTATTGAATTAGCAATACTTATACTTATATTAGCAATACTTATGGCACTTACGAGCACTTTCGTATGTATAAATAAAAACATTTTGTTTCGGAAAAATTTAAGATTCGTGTTTCAGTTAATATTTTAGATTAACAAAGGAAGTAAATGGTTTGTTCATCATTATAAATCATATTATATTATTTTCTTTGATAGTTTTCTTCCTGTCCAATGTATTGTATGATAAATCAATGAAATATTAGTTTGATATCTAAATTTTAATAATTATTAAATTATTGCACAATATAATTATGATCCATATGATGTAATTTAATGTAATTGACATTTGTTTCTGATATTTTACTCCAAAATTTATTCATTCACTGAATTAGATTGCTCATAAGCCTATTAACAAACATCCCAACTCAAATTATGAACTCCCCCTTTGAAATTGAGAGAAAGCATATTCACAGAGAAAGAAGAGATTGAGAATAATCATACTAAAGCATAATCCATGATTATAATTACATTAACAGCTATCTCATAGTAACATGACCCCTCAGGGGGTTTACCTTCTTTAGGTAAACACGGGTGTCGCAATCCCGAGGTACCCCAGCGAACTATCTCTCCTTTCTTTTTTCCTCTCCTCTCTTCCTTTACTTTATTCTTTTTTTTTCTCCCTCGGTGTAGTTCCTCTTCGGAGGCGAGGGCACCTCTTTAGTAGCTGTTGCCGTTCTGTTGCTTCTTGCTGCTATTGGGGTCTTTATCACCCACGTGTTTGCCGTGCGTGGAGACCCGTGTCCCCGGAAAAGGGAATCCTGGTAGTTGAGGGTCAGTTTTGGTTGCCCAACACACTACTTCGGCCCCCGCTTCGGGTAAACGGGAGGTACTTAGTGGTTCCCTAATGTATCAATCGGCTGGTCGTTGACTTTTGTCTTCGGCTAGGAACCAAGCAATCGTTCCGATTACTGGACATCTCGTCAAGGGTGGAGGTCGTTTCAGGGTCGTTTCGTTCGCGTATAGTTCTCGGTTAGCACTGGTGCACGTATGTGCATCCCCTTGTTGGGCTCCATGGTGGGTGGTGCGGCCGGGAACTGAATTTTAAGCCCCCTTTATATGGATTCTTCTGTTCAAAATCCCATGGTCAGGGATAAGTCACCGCAACAAATTGACATGAAATTTGCCAAACTAAGTTTCTTTGTTATTTCTCTGAAGGATGGAAATTTTTCAAAAATCTCGCCCTTCCGCATCCATAAATCTATCCAATCGGCCATCGGTGAAACTAAGTCACTCAAAAGGCTTCGATCAGGCGACCTTCTTTTAGAAGTTGTATCTTCACAACAATCGTCATTTCTCTGAAATTGCAATCAGATAGGCGAATTTCCCGTTACTGTCATTTCTCACAGTTATTTGAATTCTTCTCGTGGTGTTTTTTCTGAACCTGACTTTTTACATACTTCGGAAGAAGAGATTTTATCAGAACTGCGAGAACAACACGTAAGTGCTGTACGTAGAATAACGATTCGACGTGACGGGAAGATTTTCCCTACAAAACACGTAATTCTCACCTTTGATACCCCGACACTTCCTACACATATCCAGGCTGCTTATCACCGTTGTCCAGTGCGTCCATATATCCCAAACCCATTGCGCTGCTTTAAGTGTCAGCGGTTTGGGCATTCTAAAAATTCTTGCCGTGGATCTGTCACCTGCGCTCGTTGTGCCGAGATCGGCCACGACAGCGACAAATGTTCTGCACCTGTTCGGTGTGTCAACTGTAAGGGAGACCACACGGCCTTCTCTCGGTCGTGCCCAAAATGGCTGATTGAAAAAGAAGTGCAAACTTTAAGAGCCATTATAAAAGTTTCGTATATGGAAGCTCGGAGAGAAATCGAGTCCCGGACACCAAAATCTGGAATATCATATGCCTCAGCAGTAAAAAAATCAGTTACTTCCGTCAGTACCCAAACAGAATCTGTTCCTAGACCTCATGTTCCGAACTTCAAACCCGCGACTTCTCCCAGAAAACAGTCCAATACTTCACAGACAACATCTAAGAAAAGTTTAATTGCACCTATCACTCCTTCGACATCTACTCCACCAAATACAAGTACTAAGAACAGTAAGTCCAAAACTGAAATGCAATCTAGAAAAGATACTCTATCCTCACCGCCTGTCAGACATACCTCGCCAGTTACTGCTGCTCAAAATGTGAAAGACTCGAATCAGTCGTGCTCTTATCACATAAGCTCCAATATACCAATTCCCCCCAACGTAAATAGAAAAAAAGTGGCTATTCCTAGAAAGTGCGTTGCCCTTTCTAGGAAAGCTAATAATCCGGATTACATCCTAAAGAATGATCAATACGTCCGCAGGGTCGCGGAAAATTCGGATGTAAAATTATACGTGTCCGAGGACTCGGACATCGACGTTGAATTTGAGGAGTCTTAACTCCTCCTTTTTCTTGTTTTGTTCTTTTTTTTGTGTTTTCCTCTTCTCTCTTCATATTTGGTTGCTTTTACAGGATGGGAGAACTCCCATCCAGAAGTTCCTGTCTTAATTTCTTTTTTGCTTTTATCTCTTTTTCATATCACTTCTAGTATTACTTTTACTGTTGTCTACCGTTATATGACTCCTTTTATCAAATACTTGACTTGTTGTATCACTTTACGTTTGTTTGCTTTGTGTGTTTTTATCACCTTTTCTACCGTTTGTTTTTTGTTACTGCCACTGTCTTAGTTTCTTTTTTGCTTTTATCTCATTTTCATATCACTTCTAGTATTGCTTTTACTGTTGCCTACTTTTATATAAGACTCCTTTTATCAAATACTTGACTGTTTTTATCACCGTATGATTGTTTGCTTTGTGTGTTTTTATCATCTTTTATACCGTTTGTTATTTGTCACATCCACACGCAAAATTTATATGCGCGTAATGGTCTTGCTACTCTCATGTTTTACGTGCAACTCGTCCTTTTTATATAATTAAATAGTCGATCTTATTTAATTTTGCTTTTACACATAACTTCGGTTTTATTCCTAATATACATAGTCGCTTTTACTCTTAATATAGCTGTTGACTGATTAGACCACTGTATATTCATATGTATATATTTTTATCATCGTTTTAATTGTTTAAGTTTTAAAAATGCTGCCTCGTATATTTTTTCGGGATCTACCATGTGTATGGCGCAGCATGTCCACTTTGGACCTTGCGCCATTAAACCCCAACAAACCAAACCATAGTAACATGAACACATAAGTACCTTTTTAAGCAATAATTTCTTAGGAAAGCCTTAATTGAATCAGGTTACTTTGTTTAGGAATTCCAGTTTTCTCTAGAAGGTTTTTTATAACAGATAATTTATTTTTTAGGAATAATTATAATTAAAGTCATCTAAAAAAATGTCAAAAGCAACCAATATTACTTGTGGTTATATTATTTATATTAAAAATTGTTGATATATAATGTATATAATTATTGAATATATTGATATTTTCAATTATTATTGATATCCCTAAACTAAGAGAAAATATTTTTCTACACAATTAGTAGCATGAAAAAAGTTTTAAATAATTAAGTACAATAACATTGGTAAAAAAAATAACAAAAAAAGACTTTTAATATGACAGTAGTATGTTCTTAATCTGTTTATAAAATCCACTACAATTTCTTTCTAACCTAACTTTTTTTTTTCATTAGTTTGTATGAAACATTAAAATTTTCTTTTCATGAATGCCTACGAAATCCATGAGATAATCAAAACATTTGAACATTTGATGTATTTCATAATACCAGATCTGAAATACTAAAAATTTTTAGAAAAGAGTCAATGGTGCTATAATTTTGACTACTATCCAAATACATTATTCATGTTTTTAATGGTAATATAGACAGCATTTTGCCTGTATGTTAACTTGGGCTTTATATTAAGAAACAAAAAATTTAGCATATTATGGATATTTATATACACTTCACAATACCAACTAAGAAGGTTCAATTTCATGCTATAATTTTTATAAATTCTAACAGAACTTTATTGATTTTTCATATAGATCATGCATACTTTTAACGCAACAAACCATATAATTCTGATTTATGCCCCATCATGTAGTATGCATGAGTGCGTAAAAGATGCAAAATACTCATGCACATATCAGTATAAATGTGAATATTAATGATTATAATTGTTTTTATTTTTTGTTATTGCTTAATCATATATAGATGCAAAAGGTTATTCCATTTTTCATCCCTAAGTTATTAAATTGTTGGTCATTGTGCATTTATATAATTTTATTTCTCAGTTTCAGCTTTAAAATCTTGAAGAACCCAACAAGGATGAGAACTTTTATTTAGATAACATCATGTATGTTAGATTGTTATTAAAACTTTAGGTAAACTTTTGTGCAATCGGTAAAATCTTTATTAAAAATGTGATAATGTTCTCAATAACTGTCTATATAAGCTCTTTGTTTTCAAAAGACTTTAAGAAAGTCTTTAGGTATCATTCTGTTCAAAATAAATAAGAACTTAGCCCAAAGTTATATGTAAAGGGGTCATATTCCCCTTTTTTATTTTAGTGATAAGCAAGTTTATAAAGAACTCTACTTTTCAATACTTCTTGGTTTGATAAATCGTTCAATTTTTATTATGGCATTATAAGAAAATATTGGTTTCTTTTCAGAATTTTGAATGTGGAATCTAGCTTCAGATCGCAGTCGTTTTGGAAGACCAAAGCTGACTTGAATTCATAACTTGTGTAAGTTTGTAACCTTTTTTTTCTCGACATATACTTTTGTTTTCAGCAGTAGACTCGTGGCCAAAATTACTGTTTTTAATATTTTTTAGATTTCTTTTGAACTTTAATTTAAATTTTTCTATGAAAAAACTATAAAAATATTTATTAAAGAACTAAAAATTTCAAATTAATTTTTTTAACTTATATGCTAATCTCAACTTTCTCATAAATGTTGGTCTCAATAATTTGTGGATTGAATATTAATTTACTTTATTTATTCTTTTTTAACTGTGAAGCTTGTTGTTAAGGTTTTAGGTGAGTGAGAATGTGCAGTCCAGGGATTTCAGTTAACATGACTCTTCTGAAAGTCTTTTTAACTCTTGCTGAAAAAGAGGTTTATATTATAAAAGTATAAAATGCCAAGGTTTATTTAGAAAATATAAAATCTGTTCATGGACAAAGTTTGTTTATAAAACTAGATTTTTATTAAAACTTTAGGTAAACTTTTGCATTCTGTGTGTGTCATTTGTAAAATCTTCATTAAAAATGTGAGAATTTCCTCAATAACTGATTTATAAGCTATTTGTTTTCAAGACTTTTAGAGAGTATTTAGTTGTCATGTTGTACAAAATAAATAAGAACTTACTGGCCCAAAAGCATAGACGTGCCCTCCCCCCCACACCAACTTAACTTGAAATAAATTAAAATGTTAATAGAAGTTCAGTTAAATCAGAAAACTGTAGAAAACTTTTAAGAAAGTTAGTTTTTTCCCATTTTTTTCAAACTGTGAAACTGAAAATACCGATTATGTCTTTAGCCCTAACATAGTTTTTAACAATGATATGATCCATAACAAAAATTCGATGCTACATTTTTTTTCTTCTTTTATTTATATTACATTTATTTTTCTCATTGTATAACTTTTTGAATACTACTCAAACATCAATTCTATTGTTACTCAATTTCAAAAAATCATATTTTAAATTTTAAGCATCGATCGGTAGTCAATGCGCTCACAAGGGCCCTAGCTGAATTCAATTTGTATCCGTCCCAAATGTTAGAAGCACGCTACGCCTATGGTCCAAAGTATACATGTAAGGGGGTCATACTACCTTTTTTATTTCACTGATAAGCAAATAGACGAGTGCTCTGCACTAAAACGTTTTACTGATCTTGTTGAGAAGTATTGGAGAGCACGTGCACTGATGGCATAGGTGCTATTTTTGGTAGTGTGTGGCATTTGTAAAATAAATAATTAACTCTGCTTTTCAATGCTTCTTGGTGTCACAAATCTAATTTTTATTATGGCATTATAAGAAAATATTGGTTTCTTTACAGAATTCTGAAACTGGAATCCATCTTCACCTCATTGTGATTTCCATGAAAAGATTCCATTACTCACTTGGCAGTGTGCTCCATTCATAATCTGTAAGTTGATTTTAACCTCACTGAACCCATTTTTTTTTTATTCTCTAGATATCCTTTTTTTTTCAGCAGTGAACTTGTGGGCAAAATCACAAAGTTGTGAATATATTTTTTTTAAATTTATTTTTTGTACTTAAATTTGAATTTTTCTATGAAAAACCATAAAAAATATTTTTATTACATAATTCTTAATTAATAAACAACTCAAATTTTCAAATTTCTCTTTGTATATCTTATACGCTAATCCAAACATTCTCATAAACTTTGGTTGCAGTAATTTGTGGATTGATATTGATTTCCTTTATTCATTATATTTTTAACTGGCAAGCCTGTTATTAAAGTATTAGGTATGTCTGAAAGTGCAGTTCAGGGACTTCAGTTAACCGTGACTCTTGTGAAAGTCTTTTATCATAACTGCTTACCAAAAAAAATTTTATATTTTTATATTATAAAGTTATAAAATGCCAAGGGTTATTTTACTCTTGATAGTTAATATTAAAAATTTTTTAATTTAATTATCAGAATTTCATGAGAAGTTAGAGGTTCATTCATAATTCGTTACAGAAGTAATAATAATAATAATATTGCTTTTAGATGTATTAGATTATTCGTTGATGAGCTAATAGGTAGTTGAATGTCATTTGGAATACTAACTTCTGCCTAGTATTTAATTTTTTTATTATTTCACTGTCAAATTTTGGTGGAGATCTGTCACATAAAATATATTTTTGTGAGCAGCTGTTATTATAAAGTGTAAGGATAAGGGCAGTAAAAAATATTCCAAAATATATTATTTAGGTTCAGTTAATTATTAAACAATTGTTGACTATAATAAGGTTATGTTTGCAAGTGTGTAGGTTTTTTTATGGTGTATTATTTGGTTTATCTAAGTTAAGTTGAAAAATGATGCAAGCATACAAAGATTGACTGGCTGTCAATGTTGAGTGCAGTAGCATAGATTATTTTACAAAGTGCAATAAAATACTTTTAACTTTTCAAACCGAACTTCTAACCAGAATTTTAAAAAAATTTTAATAAAACTTTTAAAATTGAAAATATTTTCATGGATCTAAAGAATGGAACATAACACCTGTATGGTCAACTAAGTCATGGATAAAAGATGCAGCCCTAAAAGCAAAAGGCCTGGTTTCTGTATACTTTTTATAATAATCATGTTACAACAGTATACAGAAACCAGGCTTTTTGCTTTTAGAACTGAATCGTTTATCCATGAATTTGTTGACTATACGGGTTTTCTATTCCATTGTTAAGATCTGTGAAAATACTCTCATTAGCAAAATACTTTTTTAAAAAACTTAAATTTGGGTTAGAAGCTTGGTTCAAAAGTGTTTCTTCACGCTTTATAATAGAATCTATGCCATTTCACTCAACATTGACAGCTAGTCAATATTACCCACCTCATTTTTCAAATTAACCTAGACTAATCAAACAATATATCATAACAATTGTTTAGTAATTACTGAATCTAAATAGTATATTTTGAATAATTTTTTACTGTGGTTATCCCTAATAACAGCTGCTCACAAATAAAAAATATTTTATACACAGATCTCCACCATAATTTGACAATTAAGTAACAAAAGATATGCTCTATTAAAATACTATGCAGAAGTTAGTATCCCAAATTACTTTCTACCACAATTTTTGTAAAACCAATTACTGTGAAAGCTACATCATATAATAAATGTTTACTTTATTCATTATTATAGTAATAGATTAGTTAAAGAGTATTCACCCTTTTCACTAAATTTCTGAGTACAGTACGACATTCAATCCTGTCAATTAAATGATTAGTTATTACAGATATAAATAAAATAGATTAGAATGCCTTGATAGAGTACAATAATTGAAAGCTGACTGAGAGACTTGTTTAAAATGACAACAAAATTTTCTCTTCACTATCGAGAATCACTCTCACGTTGAAAGTAAAGAAACACAAGAATGAAGATTGAATACTATATAAAATCTTAAATTTCTAAATCTGACCCAGCATCTGTATTAATGCTCTCTATGGCATGTTGTAATCAAATTTAGAAATTTAAGATTTTGTATGCTAATGTTTTACGTAGCATTCAATCTTTATTTTTGTGTTTCTCTACTTTCAACAGCATTATTGTCAATAGTGAAGAGGAAATTTTGGTGTCATTCGAGACAAGTCTCTGATTCAGCTTTCAATGTTGAGCTGAAATTATGCTCAACATTAAAAACTTATTATTGTACTCTTATCAAGGTAATCTACCCTATTTTATTTATATCTATAATAACAAATTAATCGACATGGTTGGATTTTCTACTGTACAGAGGGAAATTTAGTGAAAAGGGGAATACTCTTTAACAAATATTTTATAACTATTTTCTATTAGTATATTTATTTAATCAAGTAAATATTTATTACATGATGTAGTTTTCACAGTATATAATTGGTTTTACAAAAAAAATGTGGTAGGAATTTACTTTTTGGAAGTAGTTATCAATAAAATGACAACAGATTTAAAACTGCACTCGTGTGTTGGGCGCTGTTTTATATCAAGTTTTTTTAAACCCCTGTCTCAGAATTTATATTTCCTAATTGGATTTATTTAATTCTACTTTATCAACAATGAATTTTTTCAACTACTTTCAACAATCAACTATTTTTACAACAATAAATTACCCTTTAATGTACTAAACTATGCAAAAAATAATTTTCTTATCTGCAGAGCATTTACTAACTCTACATCAAAAAATAATTTAAATAAATTCTTCTTTTGATTCATAAATTATATCAGGGGATGAGAGTCATTTTCCTTTCACATAAATTTATGAACTGATTTTCTTTCTTTTTTTCCCCCTAGATGTTGTACAGATGGAACAGAGCTACAGCGAAAGGATCCTGTTTTGTTAAAAAATTGTGTAAATGTGCTATGTTGGTTGGTTAGGGTTTAATGGCGCAAGGTCCAGAAAGGACATGCTGCGCCAAACACAAGGTAAAGTCTGAGATAAAAATATATAATTCAGCTTACTCGTCAAAACGATGTTATAATTATACACGTTTAAAAACCATGAAGTCATTGTGTAAATGTGCTATGTACTTTCTAAATAAACTATTTTTACTTTAAACCAGCTCTTTTCTGTATTTAAAAACATGTGTGTCTATAATTATTTCTCAAAATTACAATAGAAGATATTACTATCATAGTACTGTTTTTGAGAAATATTACTATCATAGTACTATTTCTCAAAAATAGTACTATCAAGTGTTGGATATTGAAAGTCCAATATAATATAAAAGAAAATATTTTTTTA